>CM067477.1:1172495-1193253 GCA_034552555.1 Semaprochilodus insignis
CTAAAAACAGGCTTCTGGAGGGTCATTAGTGATTTTCTAAATAAACAGATCTAAATACAATATTTGATCTGGAATTTGGGAGACGTGTTTCCAGTAGTGTATAGAATAAAACAGAACTGCTCATTTTGGTCCAACACAAACCCAGAAACTGTACAACTAGAGGAACTGATCATTTTCAGGTGGTCTCTTCAATTTTTCCAGAGCTGTAGGCTGATGGTGCAGAAACGTCACTACCATAAATACCAAAATATCATACCCACACAACCTCCAGTCCAATTTACCACAAAATATGACCTCTGAGCACTGAGAACAGAAACAGACCTGTTCACTGAAAATGAGCTCTGGGACAAAGTCCTTTGGACAGAGACAAAGATTAACTTAAACACTTAAAGTGACAGGAAGGAAACCACAAAGAAAGAAATAAGCTGCTATAATCAAAAGCATAATAATAATAATAACAACAAACATTGTTGTTATGGAACATAAAATGTGGCCTGTGCAGAAGTTACAGAATATTTTATGTTTTCTCAGTTTATGTTTTAAATATGTTTAAATGGTATATTTAAGTTTCTCTGTAGATAATTAAGAAAAGCCTTTAATTTGACCAAGGAAATTCATGTGACCGTACATTGTCTGGTCATTCCTGCAGACTTTAGATGGTCATCAACTACATAAAGACTCATAACCAAGTAACAGACATCAGTACCGTCCAAGATTGTTCATTTGCTCAATTCATTTTTATCTCCTTTGATTCATCTCCAATATCAATTTAAACATCCTGACGTATGAGCTCATTGTGCACTTTAATCTCAAGTTCAAACCTAGCGTGCTGAAGAACAGTGGTGAGAACACTGTAACGTTCTCACTTTCCATTACTTATGGACGGACGGTATATTTAGATGCTGACTGGTTGGTACACAGTACACGCAGAAAGTCTATCACAGTTCTCTCCAAATAGCACATCCGATGCTCGCTGCTGCTGAAAAGAGCCTGTACGTCCTTTCAAAGCCTCTGCTGTGAAACTCAAGCTGTGTGTACTGGCCTTGCAGGCACCAGCAAGGTGTTTGTGTAATGAGGGGCGGAGTAGCTCAGCTCTACACCCGCGTCCATTGGACGGTAATTAGTCCACTGTGTACCCACTTATGCTTATTAGGGAACACGTGCCGTGTCATATTTCGGTGCCATAATGTGTGGCTGCGGGGATGAAAAGGGAAGGGGGATTAGGAGAGCTGAGCGAAGCGCTTTCTCACCTGTGTTAAAGAGCACATTTAGCTGCTGAGATCTCAGCTGCGCTGTTCCTGGACCTCATAAACATGTGCTACTAAAAATGTTGGATGGTGTCCAGATAGTCTGTGGAACACAATGCTAGAACCAGTGTATCTATAGAGTGTCTCTAGAAGACTGTGTGTGTTGGGGGGGGGGTTATTTCTTATGCTAACCATACACTAGGAGACTTTGAATCGACTCTGAAAAGAGATTTAATAGACTAAAGTCTGACCCCTCTCACATCTAAAGACAAGTCACAGACTTTTAGTCACAGGTTATGATTTTGCAAAGACTGGGAATCTTGCAGAGTCACTATTTACACGACTGCAATTAGATTTTGAGCTTATTTCCCATCATGTTCGCTGGTAGGCTAAATGTAAACACTGTAGCCCCGTTCGGCAGTGATTTTTGCTAGCTAGCTGGTTAGCTTTAGCATAGCATACCTAGCCTTCGTTACAAGATAGAATAACGTGAAAATAGATTTAAAGCGTGCGTGATTTAGAATCGGACTGTTTACTGAGCATTTCTGCACATTAATGAACTCTTGGATGTGTTGACGTTTGTGGCTTCTTGGGTCCATGACTCGGGCTCGCGTTAGCCCCGGGGATTTCGAGGGCTTCAGCAGCTTCTGTCCGCCGTTTTTCCTTTTCCACTCTGTCGTGGTAGAAATGGGAAGATACGTCAAATAGGCACTCTTGTTCACTCCACAGCTCCACCAGCTTCTCCTCCTTTTGAACAGTCTAGGAGAACCGCGGTTGTCCGAGCCCACGCCAGACTCCCCTCCATGTCGAATCTCCGCCAGACATTCCTGTACTTGGCTCGTGGCTTCCTGTTTGGAGCTGAAAAGAGCTCTCCTATTGGTTGTCGACAATGTTCACGTCACTATTTGCGTGAGCCGAGACCTACGACTTACGATCACATTAAACACGGTTGATTTTATCGGAACGCCAGGACGAGAAACAGACTGACTTAAACCTGCAATCCTGACCAGCTTACACTGAACGATCGAGATGATGCGAGCGCAGCTCAACTCTAGCAAGACTCTCATGATTTTGTTCCACCTTTGGAAATTTGTCTGTGACAGTAAAAGCGCTTGAAAATCGTTTGGTGTAAGGTCAGCATTAGTCTTATACTAGTCTTGTTCTTGAAGGTCCAAAGATTGGACTTTAATGAGCTTGGATTAAAGCCAGGTAATATTAGAAATGCTGGTTGCAACCTCATTCAGTCAACCAGAGCAAAGTCAGCATATACAGACTTGGTTCCCACATCAACTTTGTTTTTTTTTTGTTTTGTTAGTCTATGTGTACTCACCTGTGTGGTTTTGCATGTGAGTGAGAAAGAGTTGGACAAATGATCAGACAGTTCAGACAGTGCGAAATCCATGTGTTCAACTGTTCAGTTGGAGCTCATATGGGAAATAAATTAGGCATCGCTACCTCCATCCTACTGCATGTCAAACATCGGACAATAAAGCGGTAGTGCAAAAACTGATATCTTGGTGAGTACAATTCTACTTCAAAATATTTAGTCAATATATCTTATATTTCCTATTTTGAGATTGTTGTAATACAGTTATTTACCTTATTTTTAAGCATTTTTAGGGCTTTAAGTCAAACTCAAAATCTCACTTTACCGGCAGATCATTTGGTTTTTTTAAGCATATTTCCTAAAATAAGCAAAATGATCTGCCAGTATATTGAGGTAATTTGGCTTACAAAAATTACTTAAAACATCTAAAAATAAGTGGAATAATGTTATAATAAGCATGCAGCAATCTCAAAATAAGAAATATGAAATATCAGCTAGATTTGAGATCATTTTATTTACATTTTTTTTTTTTTTTTTTACATTTTTTACATTATCATTGCAGTGTGAATTTAGGCTATATCCAAAAATGCAGTCAGACAAAAAAAAACCAAAACAAAAAAATAAAAACAGGCTAAAATTATACAGTATATGCCTAACTTGAGACGGGCCACTGCAGTCTGCCAGCATGTTCCTTCATATATTTCATTTGCAGTTTGGTACTGTCTTCGAAATTTCAGAGTCGTTTGACAATAGCAAACACTTAGCAACAACTCTGAGAGAATTTAGTAGAGTGATTGTTTGCAGCTTCCATCTGAAACCGCTAATAGCTACACTCTAAAACGAAAGGTTCTTAAATGGTTCTGACACAGGATGCATTACTCCAGCAGATATTGGAACTGGTGTAGAATCTTTACATGACCTGAAGGTTCTTCATGGTTACACGTCTTACATAAATTGTTCTTTAAAGAACAATCGTTTGGATCCATTGGCATGAATCCCAAGAACCCTTTTAACAGGACCTAGACAATGAATAGAGAATGAATGTAATCCAACTGCACAATGGTTCACCAACTGGATTACTATTGAATTAACTGGACATAAATACGGTTATGTGAAATATGACCTGAAAAAGACAGTTTAGGATCTGTATCCATAGAAAGAAGTTATAGGACCTATGAAATTTGTGAACTGATTTACATGCTGTTTGCCCATTTGATAGAATGTTATTGACCTAAATCCTGTATGATTGTATGTGGGTCTAATAACAAGAAAAACAGAGTCAAAATCTATATTTTGTTCTTTTACTGTGGTCCCCTTGTTCACACACCACACCACCAAAATAGCTCAATGAGTAGACTGTAATGGCACCTAGAGAAATAGTACAACCCTTAAATACAATAACTGCTCAGTTACTGTGAGGGCCTATTAGACGGAAAGTAGGTTAATGTAATAGCAGGGTGAATAAGATGGATGGTGTTGGGTTTTCATCAGCAGAATATCTTCAAAAGGAAATTTGAGGTGATTAAGGTAGTGATGTAGACCTGTGTGCTGTCACTGCTTTGTGGAAGAAGCAGAACTGGAGCAAAGCTTGGTCTCCAGCTTTCTGTAACATGAAGCATGCTTACATGATAAGATGTGATGTGAACAGTGTCTGGAAAAGATGCATGCAATAGTGGGGAGTAAGATAGTAGATGTAAATTAGCAAATTAAAATATTTACTATAGAGTTGCATTCAAAAGCATTTTGCCCTCGGTCAAATTACGTTTTGTTGATTTTCTAAGTGAAAATAAAACACGTCCTTTACAGAGAGCACATTTAAACATGGCATTTTCTGCACGTTTTGGTGCACAGGTTCTGTTTCTGTGTTGATGGACACACAGATTGTGACGAGCGCTGAGCTAAAATCAAGGCGAGGTTTACTGAACAGACTTGTAGTCACAGCAGCAACAAGAACGAAGCGGACATAACAAGGGCAATACTTCACAATGATCCAGCGTGAGAGAGGGGTATATGTACAAACAGACTCGATGAGGAACAGGTGTGTGTGATTAGTAGGGAGGAGGATCTGGAAAATGGAACGGGATTGGAGGATTGTGGACATGTGACAGTGATGTAATCAGGTGGTGGGTTATGGGAAATGGAGTCTGGGAGATCGGAGGTGAGAGGAGAGTCAGCTGGTGTGACAGGAGTCCGAGATGGGCAGAGAACAAGGACGTCCACAACGAGCACCTCCTCTACGACCAGAACCACCAGGGAGCACACTTCTGGACCTGTTGGGTCGGCTCTACCTTTGCAGTCACTGCCTCCTGGATTAATCAGACTGGATCTAATAGATGTTCTGAGCTCCTTTTCCTGTTAGTTCTGTCTTTCTCTCCTCAACCGGGATCGCCCTGAGGAGGATGGGTTCCCCCCTTGAGCCTGGTTCCTCTCGAGGGTTCTTGCTTACTCTAAGGGAGTTTTTCCTTGTCACTGTTGCCTCTGGCTTGCTCACGGGGGGCTTGGACCCGGATTCCCTTTCCTACGTCTGTACATGGACTCCGTGTTTTTCATTTCCTTTATATAAACTGCTTTTCTGTGAAGCTGCTTAGAGACAACGTTAGTTGTATAAAGCTCTATACAAATAAATATTGATTGGTTGATTGAAACCAGCTATTCTACTGTCCGCAAAATAATATACCAATGAAACAACTGGCAACGTGGCCAGACCGTCCTAGCAAGTTCAGTCCAAAAGCAGAGCACAAGATGCGTAAAGACGTCTCAAACAGTCCTAAAACATCATCACAGGACCTACAGGTAGTTCTTGCCATAGGTGGTGTCAAAGTTCTGCATCTGCCATCAGAAAGAGACTGCACGAGTGCACTGTGAGGCGTTACTACTGAGCAATGGTTACGTTAGCGGTCATGGACGTATGGATGTCTCACAGTAGTAATTTATTAAATACAAAAATGAACTAAAATTCACCCAAACTGAACACTTTAGTATGTTCATCAGATGGGTGTCTGTACACTACAAGCAAAATTAGATCTGTATGTCATATCAATGTCTCACAGTAGTAATTTAATTTATGTTTTTTTAAATGAACTATTGTAGTTGTAGTATATTTATCAGATGGGTGTCTGTACACTACAACTGATTTTAGATCTCTGTCATCTTGTTGTCTCTGTAGTAGTTTACTAAAGTAATTTAATACTGTATATAAAAATAAAACATAACTACAATACAACCAAAGCATATATTGCCAAACTAAAGGTTGTAGAATGTTTACCAGATGGGTCTCTATACAATATGTGATATTTGATCTGTATGTCATATAGGTGTAAGTATATATAACAACTACAATTTAACCAAACTCTCACGCCAGACAAAGTCAGATTGACGCACGCTGAGCTAAAATCAAGGCTGGGTTTATTTAACAGATTAGCAGTGAGGTTCAACAACTGAATCCAGGCAATCAAAGTGCAAGGGACAGGCGAGAGTCAAATAACAGGAGACAGGCGAGGGCAAGACAAGACCAGAGGAAAACCAGAGAAGAGAAAGCCAGAGATCAGAACAGGGTCAGAAAGCCAGAACAGGGTCAGAAAGCCAGAACAGGGTCAGAAAGCCAGAAAGTCAGAACAGGGCCAACAAGGAATGAACGCTCGGTACGCTACAAAAATGTGGCAATACTTCGCAATGGGTCAGTGTGAGAGAGGAGCATATGTACAAACAGACTAAATTGACAACCGGTGTGATCAATACTCGGGAGAAGCCGATCTAGGAAACAGGACGGGATTGGTGGGTGAGGTACATGTGACTGTGATGCTTTAGTTTTTGCAGTAGGTTTATGTGTTGTGTCTCGGTAAAGTTATGGCAGTTTTTGGTTTTGTCTTTACAAAGTATGTCTTTCACATGTTCTGTGTCAGTACGTTTCAAATCTTTATGAACATCGATAGGCTCCTCATGAATCTTGTACGTTTTAAACAGAACCTGCACTTTAGAGACGGTCCCTTGCCGTCTTCAGCTCCTCTTGTAGCGATTCGGGCTGTAGTGATCAAACGTACTGGACAAAAGGAAAGATCAGGAATGACTGTAGTTTGTTCCCTGGTTTACCATGACGTAGAAGATGCAGTTTCTGAGATGCTAAGAGGTTGTCTGTGAGCAGTAGGAGGTGTGAAAGGCGAATATCCGCCGAATATCCGATATTAGCCAAACTTTACCGAGCTGTGGGTTAGAGAACGAAAGTTACCGGATGGTTAAACAGCAGCAGCAGTAGGTCAGTGCAGTCATGGAGCAGGAGGTGAACGTGGAGCCTGTAGAGTGTTAGTGACTGTAGGTCAGTGCGGTCATGGAGCAGGAGGTGAACGTGGAGCCTGTAGAGTGTTAGTGACTGTAGGTCAGTGCGGTCACAGAGCAGGAGGTGAACGTGGAGCCTGTAGAGTGTTAGTGACTGTAGGCCAGTGAAGCCATGGAGCAGGAGGTGAACGTGGAGTCTGTAGAGTGTTAGTGACGGATGAAGACGGATGAAGTTGGTGTGGTGGTCATGTGGCTGATGTTTGATCTGCAGACCCTCCATATCACTGTTCTCTATTTACTACTTTCATCCACAACACAATCCTCTAATCCAGACCTCACTATTTCTGGCGTAACCGCCTTCATGATACGAGCTACTTCTTATGTTGTTCTCTGCTGGTCTCCCGCATTCTGACAGGTTGCCAGGTTTGCACGCATTGCAACAGAAATCACCCAATCATGATTCAACATATAAAATGCCTAAAAATTTGAATATTTTAATAATAAATCAAGTCATTCCAAGTAAACTGCCTCAAGTCATGAATACCAAGTCAAACTCAAGTCGAGTCTTTTATCAGTGTTAGTCAAGGAAGTCTCAAGTCCTCAAATTTGCGACTGGAGTCTGACTCGGGTCAAGTCATGTCCTCGAGTCCCCCAACTCAGGGAAATTCTAATACAAAGTTAGTTAGTCATCATCAAATTCCCCTCAAAAGACTGCTATTCCCGTTTCCATATTCTGTTGTTCTAATGGATTCAGATCCGGTATCTGGGAGGGCCAGTGAAGAACACTGAACTGAAGGTCATTTTCATGAAACCAGTTTGAGATGACCTCTGCTGTGTGACATGGTTATCATACTAGAGGTAGTAAGATGGTCATTTGTGGCCATGATGACAAGCACATGGTCACGCTAGGCTGTGGTACACAAGCCATGGTTAAATGGGTCCAAAGTAGAGTTGATATCGGTATAACCCTAATAACAAGTACCACTAACAAATCTGGAAATGTGCCAATTTTGGTCCATTCCAACTCAAACTGAGATGAGGAAGAGTCATTTAAAAATACAGTAGATTGTGTCACTTTACAGTAAAAATATTACAAAGACTAGAAATTATTATTTGAAGAAAATCATGTTAGTGAGTAGACAGGAGATTTAAGATTAATCAAAACTCCAACTACATCAAAAACTGCTGTAAATCAATACAGCTACATTATTACTGTCAGGCATAAAGAACTTGGCGCGACACACGCAGAGCTAAAAGTCAGAGAGGTTTTATTAAACAATCTGGTAACTACACACAACAGCAAAGGACGAGCACACGTAACACAAGGGCAATGCCAGGTCATAGGTAAAGAGACAAGAGGAGGTCGAGAACCAGGAATTCAAACAAGCCAGCAGACAGAATCAAAGGGATGATCCAAGAGAGTAGTGAGGAGAACGGAAGGAGGGTAGATAACCAGCGAGGCAAGGAATCAGGCAACCAGGATCAAGGGAGATTCCAAGTTGAAGGAAAGTCAAAACCAGAATCAGCAAAGAGAAATGCTCAGAGCTGCAAACTAGATTTGGCAAACCGTGTGTGTGTGCGGGGGCGTGGGGGGGGGGTGGTTTATAAGCAGGTTGTGAGATGAGTGGCAGGTGAAACAAATCAGTTCTCAGGCGAGTTAGAGCGTGAGTGATTGGCTGACTGAGGACATGTGAGTGTGACGTCATCGGATAGTGCACTCTGGGAAATGGAGTCCAGGAGACGCGGAGGCGTGTCAATTATACAGTAGTTACCTCCTATTAGTACCATATTTCGATTTATCATCATGGTACAAGCGTAACTGTACGTATCTTCTCTCTCACTGAGAGTCCAGCTTGCTTTTACAATGTTGTTTGACAGCCCCGCTCTAGCACCAGCGAACTGTAAGACGATGGTTGAACTTCAGATGGTTAAGTTTGCAGTTAAATTACAGCAGAATGGTACAACTGAAAACTGGAACTGTATTAATGAAGATAATTAGACGATAGTTTTTTGTGAATGCTCTTTCAGTATTTAATATCTCAGACTAATGAGCCACGTGAGGAACCGACATGATCTTTCAACACTCTTCCACTTTTACTTCCTTTCCGTTCTATGCAACTTCCTATCTGAATATTTGCCTTTCCATGTCCATGTACTTGCCTCTGCCCTCTCTCTCTCTCTCTCTCTCTCTCTCTCTCTCTCATGCACCCATTCCATTGCGAGGTTAAGTGGCTACCGTTCAAATTTAGCGAAAGTGGGTTAATTTGGCAGGAAGAGGAGCCCATGCTGGGCTGCAGGACTAGGTCCTAGGAAGCTTTAATGGAATCAGAGCAGCCATTACATCGCAGCAGTAGTCATTTCTCAGTGAGTGGGCAGGTGACCTTTCTCCACAACCTTAAAGTAGGGGTGACATTCGAAGCCAACACGGCAGTAAGTGCTTGCGTCAGTATGAGTGACGGGGTCAATAACAGCCAGGTTACGGGCTTGTAAAATTGAGAGCCAAGGTTTCTGGTTTAGTTGTTTGTGTTGATCAATAGACTGTAGAAAACCAGTTGGGCGACTGATTCAGGCTGCAGGATTAGAAAAGACGTTATGTCAGTGCTGCAGTAAAGTTTTCAAAGACTTGTAAATAGACAGGGAAGAGCTATAATGGATCACATAGTAGATAATAGTGATAAGTAAGGATGCACCGATACCAGCATTGGGCCAATACCAATCTCATTTACTCTAATATTCCAACACCCATTTAATTTAATTATTATTATTGTTGTTATTTATTCTATTTATTGTATCTTATTGTACTTTTCCATTAGTGTAATAGCTGTTAACAGTCTACGTTCTTGTTACATGTCATACATGTGTGCTCTCACCAAGACAAATTCCTTGTATGTGTAACATAAATAAAGATTCTAATGTCCCGAGCTGGCAGTGAAGGAGGGTCTGTTCAAAAAGAGAGCTGCTGATGCTGAGGCAGTTTAAACAGTCAGCAGTGGAATATTCCCTCTACGAAAACGCTGTGTGATTTTAGCTTGTTTTAAACTCACACAGTCAGAATCACAACCACCTCCCCAAAATGGGTGGAGACACGAAGACAAAAAAGTCACAGCCACGTCTGTCTTTGAATGTATAAACATTAATACAGTGATTTTTTAAAACTGTCTTTGTAAAATAGGTGTCAGGGACAAAGAACTGGGCTCGACGCGCGCAGAGATAAAAATCAACGGTGGTTTATTTGACAAATTGACTGTCAAGCACAACAGAAAAATCCAGGCGATCATAACAAAAGGGTAATGCAGGGTCGTAGTTGGAGAGAGGTCAAAAAACAGGAAGTCCAGCGAACGAATCCAAAGGCAAAACCAAGAGAGTGGTCGAGATAAACAAAAGGAGAGTCGAGAATCAGAAAGGCAAAATAACCAGGCAAACTAATCCAAGGGGACGAGCAAAAGAGAGAGAGAGAGAGAGAGAGAGAGTCGAAGACAAAAGAAGTCAGAACCAGAGATCAAAGCAAAAGGCAAGCGAGAAACCGCTCAGAGATGCAAACAGGAGTTTGGCAATACTTCGAAATGTGTCTGTGTGTGTGAGGGGTTTATAAGCAGACTGGGTGATGAGAAGCAGTTGGGTCAAATTAGTACTCAGGTGAGTTGGAATGTGAGTGATTGGCTGACTGGGGACATGTGAGTGTGACGTCATCGGATAGTGCACTCTGGGAAATGGAGTCCGGGAGATCGGCGGTGTCAGGGAGACCCCGGGGTGTGACAATAGATACTCTGTCCTGCCATGTCTGGGCACAGTGTGGTCAGCCGAGCTGCTCGGGACTCGGACGTTTAGTGTGTTGTACTGAATTAATGTGGTTCCTGCTGTCACTGTGCTACAGACACGGCTGTTGAGACAGATGAGAAGCAGAGGTCAAAACTACAGCACATACTTTACCTAATGCCGCTCTTTTCCACCGTGGCTCTGATCGATTAAAGGTAACCAGTGTAGTTAGCATACGGTATGGTATCGCTCTGCTAATACCTGCATTTTTGGGGGAATATGCTTACAATGTGTCCTGAGACAGCTGTCCACTAGGAGAAGACAATGGGTTCTCATGCACATCCACTGTGACACTTGTTAGCTCATCAGAAGAGACGGCAAACTCATCCTTACTCATCCAAACCTACCCGTTTTTACCAGCGTTTTCTGCATAATTCAAATGTAGTCCTGCAACACGAGTGCAATGTTACCTAAAATAAGGGCTGATATTAAATGATGTAGTTGAAAAAGATGTTGTTGACACTTAAAATGATTTATAGCTAATTTACTCAGTAGATCCATAGAACGAAATGAAGTAAAAATAAGTGGATGGGAGTGAAAGTGGAAAATGAGCAATAAGAATTGGAACTTTGTCTAAACTGCTGGTGGACTGTCTGTATTTATTAATATTTTCTTGTCAGCAGCTCGACAACGTACATTCCCAATTGTGCCATCAAGAGCAGTCTCGAGCGCACCCACAAGAGACAAGCCACATGGGACATTAGCGACTTGTCGCCTGCTAATGTGAACGTACAGTTACAGACGTTCACATCCCAGACATGCATTATCTTTGAAGCTCCCTCACTCTTTCCTGTCAAAGGGGGCATCTGTCTTCAGCTGATACGGTTCTAATTAGATGATGCAGCACTTTCACCTCCACCACGCAGCCAACCCCGTTCACATTAGAGTCTCTTGAGACATCCAGTTATCAGAACCTTTACAGGTAGAGCTGAAAGGCTATAATCACACCATAACTCACTCGCCAGATGACTTACTATAGGAAGAGGAACTATGTGTTCCAGATGCAGTTTGCACTCGATTCTACAACTTAATGACCGTCCTGTCAAATGCAACGTTTCTATGGCAACCAGATGCACACCACGGGAACATTTGTTTTATAGCACACATTAAATAGGGATTATAAAGAGAGAGTCTAGTTGGCCTCCATTGGAAGTCTAGCCCATGCTGGTGAGACCTCGTTACCATGACAGCCGTCTGGCCCCCTGGTTACCAATCAGGCGTTGTAAGCTTAGATGCTTTGCACAAACGATATCTAGAACGCTCATTGCTCAAGCACTCACATACTCCGCTACTTTAAAAGCACAGAGCCGCTGATTTGTCTGAGACCTGAGAAGTGTTTTGACATGTATATACTGGACTGTTTGAGCAGAAAATCCTTGACTTGAAGTTAGATGGACTTTAGATGGACTGTGATATACACAGATCAGGCTGCACTACATCATCAAAAGTTTTCAGACGACTGATGTAATCATTCTTGTAATCATGATGGAATCATGTACAGAAGCATCGAGGAAAGCAAGGGTGCGTCAAGACTCGACATATCGCAAGATGCATCGGTAAGTAATCCAACAGTTCAAGAACCACTTTCCTCACCAAGTGATGGCAAGCATTTTAGGTATTTCACCTTTTACAAAGCATAATAGCCTTACGACCTTCGACCCCTCAGACAGCACTTCATTAAAAAACAGCTTCCTTCTGTGATGGATATCACCACACGGGCTCAGAAGCACTTTGACAAACTCATGGCAAACCATTTTCAGGAAACACGGATCATCTCGGCACCACAATGCAAGTTACACACTGTACTGTGCACAGCTGTATATCAGCAATGTCCAGAAATGCTGCCGACTTCTCTGAGCTCATTTGAAATGGACTAATGAACAGAGAAAAACAGTACTGTGGTTACAGATGTTTATGGGAACCATGGATGTCATGCTGTCTGGGCCAAAGAAGCAAAGGACTATCCAGATCGTTGGCGTGTACTAGTGGGGAACTTGCGCTGTGACAGCACCTGAAAGATGTGCACACGTTTTGAAGCAGCACATACTGCCTTTTAGACGCCGTCTTTTTCAAGGACCACTGTGTTTGTGTTATAGCACATGCGCATTTTGCACGTGTGACAACAGCATGGCTGCATTATGAGAACATGCGCGTACTAAACTGACCTGCCTGAAAAAGTGTGCTAACTAAGGCCCTGCACTGCTGCACAGCTGAAGACCTGTCCACTTTAAAATCAAACCAGTTAGTATCTTTAGTCAGCAAATGTTCTTTAATTGTTAACAAAAGGAAAATTAATGTAACACAGTGATAAATACACTCCTGTGCCAAACTTTATGGAATATGTTGCAGGTTTAGCATTTGGAATCAGGGTATGTTTACATGTTGTATCCAGGATTTCAGAAGAAATGTTGGTTAAGCCGGTTGGTTATTTATTTATTTATTTATTTATTTATTTATTTATTTATTTATTTAAACTGAGCAACAGTTGTCTGTTTGCAGCCAGGCTTTTGCAGGGTTTTGTATTATTCATCGTCACATGAAGATCTTGAACTGAGCATTGTTAAGATAACTTTTCAAAGCAGTAACAGACACAGTTCCTACAAATATATCATGTTTTCTCCGACAGAACTGGAGCGCCATTCGCAGTGCCACCATTCATTACCAAATAATGTGAGCATGTGAATTGACCATAAAAGAAAATAATGTGTAAATGGACCTATTAAAAGTGATCTATTTCCTCTCCATTAGCCTCAATATGAACAGTATTTTTTCTTTTCTTCAATACCTTCATTATGTGCCATCATAACCCTATCTGGATTCATTGGAGGTGAGCTCCAGTTCTTTTGTGTGTAGTGGGCAAGTGTGTAATTTCACTCTTCTACTGCATAACCACTTGAGATCACCCATCAAATTAGCCCCCAGACACTGTTTAATTTATACTCGACTAATCAAAATCACTACAGTTCAACAAAGGCAGCCAATTGGCTTTGTGGGCATATTCTTAGGCAATTTGTTTCGCTCGATTTCCCCATTACTATTATTAAAAGCTGCATACAACACTTAGCCAGTGTTGTTGGTTATGGTGTGCGAATGAGGGCAGAAAGCAAGCCGGCTGAATAAGGTTAAAATGTGGTGCTATACAGCAACAATCAGCAGCTTATCTCCTCCTTTTGTTGGACCTGTTGGCCGAACTATGTCTGAGACACAGTTGGCGGGGGTGTGGGTGTAACTGGGGAGATTTAAAAGAGGCTAGGCTACTGTAGAGAGGAGCTAAGAAAAGGTGACAGAGTGCTCTGCCTATGCCTAGCAACCACAAATGGCACTCACTATCTCCTCAGACATAATTGCCACAGCGGCTAGGCCATCACTGCTGGGAAGCAGGGGCAGTTTGCTTGAGGCCACTAAGATACGGGTCATCATGAACTTGATCATTTTAGTCTTAGCGTCTGAAAGTAGTTCCATGTTTACTTAGATTTTCCAGTGGTGTCACTGCACGCTGTGAAGAGGGGCGGGTCATCCAGTATGGGCACTGGGACACCACCCTACTGATTACCAAAGAGGAAATAATTGTATTTAAAAAATATTATATAGTTTCTACTACATACGTGAAAATATCTGGTCAATTTTCTTTTTTCAAAGTATTGTGGAAAGTAGGTTAACACGCCCGACAACACACTTCTACACATTTTGATTCACATAGAGTGCCTTGCAAAAGTATTCACCCCACCTATTTTATTACATTACAACCTGTATTTAAATGTTTTAATCTGAATGGTATGTGATGCATCTGCACAAAATAAGTGGTGAAGTGAAATGAGAAAAAAAACATATATATATATATATATATATAGAAAAATTGGAAATAAAAAACTGAAAATTGGCATGTGCATATGTATTCACCCCCTTTGCTATGAAGTCCTTAAAAAGTTCTGATGCAACCGATTACCTTCAGAAGGCACATGCTTAGTGAAATGAAGTCCACATGTGTCACATGATCTGTCAGTATATACACACCTTTTCGGAAAGGCCCCAGAGGCTGCAACATCATTATGCAAGAGGCACCGCTAACCAAACAACACCATGAAGTCCAAGGAGAACTCCAAACAAGTCAGGGACAAAGTTATTGAGGAGTACAAGTCAGGGTTGGGTTATAACAAAATATCCAAATCTCTGATGATCCCCCGGAGCACCATCAAATCCATTACCATCAAATGGAAAGAACATGGTACCACAACAAACCTGCCAAGAGAGGGCCGCCCACCAAAACTCTCAGACCCGGCATGGAGGGCATTAATCAGAGAGGCAGCACAGAGACCAAAGGTA
Organism: Semaprochilodus insignis; assembly: GCA_034552555.1. Taxonomy (NCBI): domain Eukaryota; kingdom Metazoa; phylum Chordata; class Actinopteri; order Characiformes; family Prochilodontidae; genus Semaprochilodus; species Semaprochilodus insignis. The sequence goes on from CM067477.1 coordinate 1,187,481, forward strand.
ACCCTGAAGGAGCTGCGGAGTTCCCAAGCAGAGACTGGAGTTGCTTTATGGAAGAGTGGCCAGAAAAAGCCTTTACTTACAGACAAAAATCGGAAGGCTTGTTTTGAGTTTGCCAAAAGGCGTGTGGGAGACTCCCCAAATGTAACGAGGAAGGTGCTCTGATCAGACGAGACCAAAACTGAACTTTTCGGCCACCAAGGAAAAACGCTATGCCTGGCGCGAAACCAACACATCTCACCACCCCAAGAACACCATCCCCACAGTGAAACATAGTGGTGGCAGCATCATGCTGTGGGGATGTTTTTCAGCAGCAGGGACTGGGAAACTGGTCCGAGTCGAGGGGAAGATGGATGGTGCTAAATACAGGGATATTCTTGAGCAAAGCCTGTTTCGGTCTGTCAGTGATTTGAGACTGGGACGAAGGTTCACCTTCCAACAGGACAATGACCCAAAGCATACTGCTAAAGCAACACTCGAGTGGTTTAAGGGGAAACATGTAAATGTGTTGGAATGGTCTAGTCAAAGCCCAGACCTTAATCCAATTGAGAATCTGTGGTCAGACTTGAAGATTCCTCTTCACCAGCGGAAACCATCTACCTAGAAGGAGCTGGAGCTGTTTTGCTTTGAGGAATGGGCAAAAATCCCTGTGGCAAGATGTGGCAAGCTCATAGAGACTTATCCAAAGCGACTTGCAGCTGGCGCAAAAGGTGGCTCTACAAAGTACTGACTTTAGGGGGATGAATAGTTATGCACACTGAAGTTTTCTGTTATTTTGTCCTATTTGTTGTTTGCTTCACAAAAAAAAAAAAAAAAAAAATCAAATGTTCAAAGTTGTAGGCATGTTGTGTAAATGAAATGATGCAAACCCTCAAATAGTCCGTTTTAATTCCAGGTTGTGAGTTAGCAAAACACGAAAAATGCCAAGGGGGGTGAATACTTTCGCAAGGCACTGTATAATGTTTTATTATGTGAAAACAAAGCAAAACAAAATATTGCCTGTGTTACTATTGTGTGTTTTACTTGTTTCCAATTTTACAATATGTAAAATTCATAATAATAATAATAATAATAATAATATAAATAGAAATGTGAACTAAAATATGCCATATTTAAATGTGCAGGGGACTTCAACATAGAACGCGTTCAAACACAATTACAAAAAAGTTGAACCAGTATGTGACCACTAATAAAACAGAAAACAGTAATTAGTATTTGTCACGCTTCCAGGTCTTCCCGGCTCCTTCGCTCTCCCGGACTCCACTTCCCAGAGGGCTTCGCTCGATGATGTCACACCCACATGTCCCCAGCCGTCCAACCAGATCCGCTCTAGGTCACCTGAGTTCTAGCCCCAGTTGTACCTAGTTTTACCTCCTTATCTCCAGTATATAAACCCTCACTGTCGCGTCATCATTGCGAAGTTTTGCCAAAACCCTGTTTTTCAATTCCGAGCGTTCTTTCTATCTATCTACTCTTTGGTTCCGATCTATTTTCGTCCTCGACTACCCCTTTGGCTTTCTCCCTTATTGGCTTTACATTTACATTTATGGCATTTAACTGACGCTCTTATCCAGAGCGACTTACAAGGTCATTCGTATTACAGGTAGGCCAATGTAGTGTTAGGAGTCTTGCCCAAGGACTCTTATTGGTGTAGCACAGCATAGTTACCCAGACCCGGGAATCGAACCCCCATCTCCCACATGGGGCGGTAGCTCCTTGGAGGTTAGTGGTGTTATCCGCTGTGGTGTTATCCACTGAGCCACACCAACTTTGTTTATCATACCGTCTCTGGCTTCCGATCTTCATTTCCGTTCCTCTGACCTTCCTCTTGCCTAGCCCTTCTAAACTTGTCTGCTTCGCTGACTGTGTTTCCGGTTTCTGACCTCTGCCTGATCCTTTCATGCTGTGTTGTGTGTTGCTGTTTGATTCGACTGTCCCATTGTTTAATAAAACCAACTTGCCATTTAGCTCTGCTCACGTCGGTCCGAGTTCTTTGTTTCTGACAATATTTAGTAGCTTAATTCTGTTTGATCTGTATGAATATCATTGAATATGGTATGTATGAACTTTATTGCTTTTATAAAAACACTCTTCAAAACATGTTTCAAAACAGTCATGCTGAAAAAAACATGGAGGTCCTAAACAAAAGATGGCACCTCAAAAGCAGCGCATGTTCCTCCAACTTGTTTTCAGATTGTGTTCTGTGTTAATGGCACTCTGACAGGAGATTTTCATATCACAGATTTTTGAATATTTTGTAACTTTTGTATAAATCTGCATATCTTAGAGTGCATATCCACCACTCCAGTTTCCCCCATAATTTAAAATGGCATCTTTTTTATGTTTTAATATATTTTCAGAAAAACAGACTGTTTTTGTATAATCAAATTTTTGTTTGAACATTAAATACAAAACCCCATATTTATACATTGTGATCTGATTTGCCTTATGTCTTGAAACTGTGTGTAAAAGCCATCAAGAGTTTATTCACTAGCCTCTATAACTATGTCTTTCATTCCACCCGGTCACTGTTGCGTCTGAACCACAGCACAAAAGGTAAATCTGTTTGACGTCCTCAAGAAACCATTAATTCAATAACTTGATTCAAACCTTCATATTCATATGATTATGTTGTGCAGTGAGCCATAAAAATGACTGTCCTTGCTCTCCCAGTAAAAAGAAATATTTGTTCAGTTAGTCCTCCTTATTTATCCTGCTCCAAAAAGAGATTAATAGCCCAGCTAAGACACCCATTAATTATCTGGAGTGTTTTCCCTGCTGTTTTGGTAAATGGCCATAGAGCCGGACTTCTGCTGCTCGTACACCCTTAAGCTGCACCTGTACCCAAAGCTGCAAAGTGGAATTGGGTTAGAGAGCCTGCTGGTGTTTTGGGTGTAGAGAAAGCCTGATATAAGAGGTACACAAGGCTCTTTCGTAATGCAGTAACACTTTAAAGCTGCTAATTTAGAATTCTTTCCCTCTCTTTCTCTGTCACGACCACCATAAGACTGAGTCACTGTGTGTGTGTGTGTTTTATCTGCCGCATAAAATCCTATATCACATAAAAATAAACATATTTTAATGGCCAGTTCATTCTTCACTGTTCTAAACACCATACTGGGATGCACTAATATACTACCTCATCTCATAGGGAAAACGGTAACTCTGGTCAGAGCTATCTGAGGATGTTCTGGGTGTGGTTTAATACTCTGATTTGCATGTTTGATTGACACCCCTTTATCCAAGACCCCCAGCATTCTATACTACTGATACAGAATTAACATTTTTGCAGGCTTCAGAGAGTCAGGACTGTTTATGTCTACAGGCAGAAACTTGCTGAACCTGAGTTCAAAAATAAGGCAGAAGTTCTGAACAGAGTAGAAGAGAAGAGCTGAGGGGGGAATGAAGTAGCATGACTGAGTGCGGAACGGCTTTTCAGAAGGTCTTGATCGCAGCAAAATAAGCCACCTCAGGATACAACTGTAGTGGGACTGACCTCCTCGGGGATGAACCAGATTTGCCATGTGTGAACACATCTAAGAGTCATTGGGCCATATTCATAAAACACAGTTTTACTGTGTCTGTAAGAGCAAATAGCGTGGCTGTACTCTAAAAAAAATATAAGTGATTGTAAATGTTATGTTTCTAATTGAAGCTTCTAATTAATTTTATTGTAAGAAGTTCTTAGTTTTTATAATGGAATGTTTTCTATTACAGTTCATTACTTTATAAGTAAAAACTTTTACCAGTTGCAACTAAATTTCCATTCCTGAGTTTCAACTGAAACTGAGTTTCAACATTCAAATCTAAAACAGCTGTAGTAATTAGAATTTCAACTTTAAATTATTTTTTTTATTTCACAGGGAAGAATGCCACATGTTGACCTTTATTTTTTGTTTGTAAAAACTGTTACTGCACTTACAAATGAAGTAGAGAAAGGCTCAATTCCTTCCACTGAAAAATGCAATCTTACATAGCAAAATACAATTCTAACAATCAAAAGTTACAATTGAAAATATTAAAATTTTTGGTCTAGTATCAAACATTTTCTGGTAAAGAAACTTTGCTTCTTGATTAAAACTTCCAAGCATCTTAACGAAACTACTGGCTATTACTTTCTTACTTTTGTAGTTTTGTAGCTCTGTTCCTGAGAATTGCATTATTTCTTTGACATCATCTATTTTAGCAGCTATACACACACGAGTTTCACTTGCTGTGGGTCTTTAACATGTAGAATCTCATTTATATGTCAGTTTTCATTGAACATCAGAGAAATAAAGCTTTGTTTGATAGACACTGGCATTCTAATTACCGCCACAGTGACTTTATAAATAGCGCTGTAACTGCCATGTTTTCTGAATACGACCCAAAATCTGTAGTCATAAATGTGTATTTACTATTTTGTAAAGTTCAAAATGATGAATGTTAATAAACAAGTGGCTATATGCCCTACTTAACAGCAAAGCATGAGAAGTGTCCTCTAGATGCCAACGAAAAGCAAGGTTTGCGAAACCCTACAAACTGAATGCGCCTGCTCCAACAACCAAATCTAGGGCAAGCGGAAATCATCCCACAGAGGAGCGAGCGCCTGTGAGGGGTTCTCAGTTCTAATGTAACTGCTCGACCCTTATCCATTCATTAGTTTTGACCTATTTTGCCACCTCATTCAGCTGCCATGAAGAGTGTGAAAGAAAGAGAGAAAAGGCTGCACACCTGGAAACCTTTCTTCCCAATTTTACACAGTAGGGATATCAAAACACAAATAAGGTTAAAAACCAGTGCAGTGATTCATGGAGTTACATAACCCGGCCGCGCGCTATTAAAACAGCAAAACAAATCTAAATGACAAGGATGACACAAACGTACCTGTCCTTATAAAGGCACAGTAAGCGGATGACATTTCGGGCCTTTTCCCTGTGAAACAAGAAGCTGACGTCAAATTGTTTTCCTTGGTTTCAACTTGGGCCTTTGAGTGAGGCTTTAACACCGTTTGAATGGAACACCTGCAACTCTCGTCTTGACTGCAGCTGCTTGATGGGATGATCAGCGCTCCTTTGATTTAAGAGATGGAATTACGTCCTTATTCACATTAAAAGTGTTAAAGTGTACCTGCCCTCTTTCCTGATTGGCCTCTATTGTACACCTTATATAGCTGTTTGAAACTTTGATGCAAAGCTGAGAAAAGAAAACCTGAACATGTCTATTGTGAAGCCAGTGTCCATCCAAAAATCACTTTAAGCTGGTGCTGACCACCTGAAACACCTGCTATGACAATGGTGGTCCTTCTTAAAGAGGGCTGCCTTTTCAACACAGTGACCCACTTTAAGGAAAGATATTTCCCTATTAAGTTAACCCATATTTCAAGGATCCAGGTGTCAAGACAGACTAAGTGGGTCTGCAGAGACGTATGCAAAACAGCAGCTTGATTTACCAAACAGCTGTTATAACAAGACAGCGCGACACAAAAATGACATAAACGCTATTAATGAATTCAGTTTGCTGGATTACTGTAACACCCTTTTAGCCGGATGCTCCAATAAGGCTGTACATGAGCTCCAGCTGGTCCAGAATGCAGCTGCTAGAGTCCTTACAAGAACAAAACAATATGATCATATATCCCCAATATTGTCCTCATTAAACTGGCTACCGGTTAAATTTACTGTTGAGTACAAGATTCTACTCTTAACGTATAAATCATTACATGGTCCCGCAGTATCTTAGTGAACTACTTCAGTCATACAAACCCACACGTGTGCTCCGCTCACACTCTCTCTCT
>CM067477.1:1193753-1214021 GCA_034552555.1 Semaprochilodus insignis
TATATAATTTAATATATATAATTGTGACAACTTGATCATGATCATACATTCTTTGCATGGCTAAGTGCCTCTTCTCTATACTGGAAAACCTGTTGAATATAAAAACAGGCATGTAGCCTATTTAAAATCATATAAAAGTGGTTCTGCTATTATATCATAGAACCTTGGTGTATCTATCTATTGTATATATATATATATAGAGAGAGAGAGAGAGAGAGAGAGAGAGAGGGAGGGAGAACTATCAGCATATTAAATAATGCAAGCATATTACTTTAGGCTCAGAGCAGGCGTCAAGCAAGCCCCTCAAAAAAAAAAAAAAAAACTATTCAGTGTAGAAGTCCAATAGCTTTCATCCCACAGAGACGTTGATGAACTATCCTAATAAAACACCTGATTTAGACATTACTGCCTGACTCAGAGCCCCTCCTACTCAGCACAAAACGACACACCATTTCAATTTCGCTGAGCTGCAGCTTGGAGAATTGCATTTTGTCCCTTAGCCATTTCAATTACATAAACAGGATTAATTCAGTGCAAACACCCTCCCCCTAATAAATAAAAGTTACCGGGTGTGACGGCACCAGGGACCTTTGCTTCGTAACTCTGTTTGCCTAACGGAGTATATCGTAAAGCAAAGGGCAAGGCTTTCCCAGGTCACTGACAGAGCACTGAGGGCAGGACGGTGAGAAGAGCCCTTTCCAGTTCTTGTTCGGCTGTGGCGTATCAATTGTACAGTTCAGGCTGCCATTTTGGCCATTTTATTTGACACTATGCCTAGACAAATTGATCTTCGGGAATTGATTCTACCGAAAAGAGCATTTCATATTAATCTACAACTAAGCTACCACCAACTAAGCAACCCCACAAATATAAGTTACATAAGAGAACACGTAATATTCCCAATCCTTGACCATCTGCTATGAGGGTCATTTGATATCGCAACACTGGAGCAACAACACAGCAGAAAGGTAAAAAGAACTCTACTCAGCTCAGTCAAAAGTAACATCAGTCATCAGTAAGCTTAACATGTTGCCAGGCAATGAAAGATAAAGGTCATCTCATATCTAGGCATATCTGGGGCACTATGCACTTTTACGAGACACCAGAATCAATATGGTTCAAATGGTCAACACTGGGATGCCATTTGTTTGGTAACAGACAATGACAGACTGAAGAACAGCAGGACTGGATATGTATGGTTCAGGTTCTATATCTGGTTCACTCACCTCGACCTTTCCTCTCCATTCAGGCATTGCGTCATATTTAAGAATGTCAGGAATCTGAGGGAGTGGCACCATGGAGCCTTGGATATTTCCATCCTCGCCCCCCAACCTGTCCGAGCCCCTCATGTACGACAGCTTTGGACCGGGCAATGACTCAGATGAGGTCCCGGGGAATACCACGGATACCAGCTTCCCCAGGACCAGCACGGTGGTCATCACCTTCATCTACTTTGTGGTTTGTGCCGTAGGGCTCAGCGGCAATGCTCTGGTCATTTACGTCATCTTGCGGTACGCCAAGATGAAGACGGTCACCAACATCTACATCCTCAACCTGGCGGTGGCTGATGTGCTCTTCATGTTGAGCTTGCCCTTCATCGCCATCCAGCTAGCCCTAGTCCACTGGCCGTTCGGCGCAGCCCTGTGCCGCGTGGTCATGACCGTTGACTCCCTCAATCAGTTCACCAGCATCTTCTGTCTGATGGTGATGAGCATCGACCGTTACTTGGCTGTGGTGCATCCCATCAAGTCCACTAAGTGGAGGAAACCCCGGGTGGCCAAGACCATCAACCTGGCAGTGTGGGTGGTCTCCCTGCTGGTCAACATGCCCATCGTCATTTACAGCGGACTGATCACCAAGCCAGGAGGCTGCTTTTGCACCATCGTGTGGCCCGAGCCGGAGGAGGCCTACTACACGGCCTTCATGTTCTACACCTTCTTCCTGGGCTTCTTCTTGCCCTTGATGGTCATTTGCTTGTGCTACCTGCTCATTATCATCAAGGTGAAGTCTTCAGGGATACGAGTGGGCTCCTCCAAGAGGAAGCGCTCAGAGAGGAAGGTGACACGCATGGTCTCCATTGTAGTAGCCGTGTTCGTGTTCTGTTGGCTGCCGTTTTACGTCTTCAATGTGACGTCAGTGACGGGCACCATCAGCACCACGCCCATTCTGAGGAGCACCTTCGCCTTTGTGGTGGTGCTGGGATACGCAAACAGCTGTGCCAACCCCATCCTGTATGCCTTCTTGTCGGAGAACTTCAAGAAGAGCTTCCAGAACGTTCTGTGCCTCAAAAAGGTAGGTGGCCTGGACGAGATCGAGCGCAGCGACAGCAGGCAGGACAAGTCGCGGATGATGAACGACCCCACCGAGACTCAGAGCACGCTGCTCAATGGAGACCTGCAGACCAGCATCTAAGAGGAAGGAGCCGATCTAGCCTAAACCTGTAGGCACATGTACTAATAATGCACCTGCTTGTGCAAGAATCAGACGGACGAGGAAGTTCAGAGAGACATTTCTCCAATTGAAAAATGCAAAAGGAATAACGTAACCCTTTTGTGCAGTGCTAGGTCATCACCAAAGCTCACCAAAGGTATGTCTCCTAATCTTTCAGGATCTTTCAGTAAAACATCCTGAAATATTTGATGATATTAAAGTTTATTAATTATGGTATTCTGATGGGCCTGCATACCTTAAATTGCTCTGATGGAGTCACCGCAGATAGGAGACCACAATGACCATGCAGAAGGTCATGCTGACAGCAAAAACTCATGTATCCCTACCATATTAGGAGTCTAGGGTTGCATGTGGCGCCGGGAACACAGATCACTGGGAGATCACTTCACTCTGAGGAGCTCATCTATCCATTTGGATGGATTTGGTATCTCTGAAGGGGAAAGACTGAAGGAACTACACCTCCTCTGATAGAGATAGAGATCCCCAATGCTATTATTTTAAGTGCCGCCCCTAGTGGTCAGACATTTGGACTACTGGAAAATGAAGGTGCCTACAACCGTGGCACCACCTGTGAATGTTTATTATCTAGGGGGACCGAATGCCTGCATTTACGTGACTCAGCCAGAATGTACAGTTTTGTATTTTGATGATTCCCTTACACACGTAACGTGATGTAGAGTAGTAAACAGTATTTGCTAAGACTACGTTCAAGTGAACTGCTCCTCTCTTATCCTTATGTAGCCTGCCTAGAGTATTTGATGGCATAACTGCTGGCTTAACACTAACCAAACTGCTGCTAGACTGTATAGACTTGTGTATTCGAAGATGTCGCTGTCTTGTTCGTGTCGTGACCACGTTTTAAATGTACTAACTTCTTTGAGCCGGCCTTACCGTTCTTGGTTCTTTACGAAACCGGATGTCTTTTAAAGTGAAAGAGCTTAAAAACCATGAACCCAGTCACCTAGTAATCGTTCCCTTAATCGATCGGACGAGTGACGTTCAGAGATGTAAATATAATTTCAGTTAAAATCGGCTTTTCATTATGCCATAATCTTGTATATAAAACAAACGTGAAAAAAGAAAGAGAGGTGTGTCGTGAGAAGTGGCCGCTTCCCACAATTCCCAATACACTGTAACGGTAATGAAGATTTCCACTCTGAAGTTTCCTGCCTCGCGAGTGTGTGTATATGTGTCGGCTCCACGGCGGGAGACAGAGATGCACACACACACCTGCACGGTGACATACCTTTGAGGGCAGCCATGAGAGGACGGAGCACAAGAGTGTGGAGCTAGTCTCTCCAATAACTCTCTCCAGTCCTCACGGAGATGTCAAATTGAGAAGGGCTAGAACATGTACCCTCCCGGGTTCTCATGTTCCTTCTGCTCACAGCTTCATTCACTCCTCTCATCCTCACAGTCCATGCCTGCTGTGCTGAGAGTCGGTCCGTGTCAATAATGAAAAGCAGGTTATTGGTGTGATAACATTGATCTGCTTGAGAAGTTTGCCTGTCGTCCGGTGTGCCTTTTCCCGTGTTGGACACGCAAGTGTGTGAAGATTCTCCACTTTAATAGAGCCTCCTGCTTATGGAAAGCTGTTGTTGCGTTTGATCTTCGGTTTCTTGATATCAGTCAAGTAGAAATGCTGTTACACCAAGTCAGAAATGAAATTCGATTAGTAGGATTTGTTTTAGAATTTTAACACACTCACTCATCACTAGTAAGTTTCCCACAGAGCGAAGCTGCAGTGGGTGCTGTAGGTGCCAGGAACCCATGACCATGCAGAAAAGCCTGTAGAATAAAGGAACATTATTTAAAATGAGCATATGCTGTTTTATGTGACCGATGCATATTCATATCCTGATAAGCGAACTTACAGCTTGCTATTAGCCGTAGCTAGCTAGCATTTAACCTGACACACATAGTCGCTGCAAATCTGTGGTTGGACCGTGACCAAATATTACTGCCCAACATATGATTAAGGGGCAGGAGAAAGAGACAGCTGATACCTAGAAGCCTAACACACCTGCAATGTAGCGAGGTAGTGGGCTAACTTTAGAGGGCTAACTTCAGCCCCAGTTAAACGTACCAGCTGAACGCTCTGTACTATCGCAACTACGGCAGCTGAGAAGGCCATTCTTGGCATACTTTTCAAAGACTTTTAGGAGCCTGGTGAAAGACATTTCAACCTCTGACCTTTACACCAAGTGGCCAGAAGACCTTATTAGAATCTATTTTGAATTCAGTTTCATTAAAAGCCTTTTGAACACGTCACTTCAGACTGGGTAACACTTCTGACACCCATCAAACGAGAGAAACAGTACCTGTACGGGACAGGTTTGTAAATCCCGCTGCCGCTAGAATTCGTTCCACCTGCTCCCGCCAAAAATCAGCAACATTTGCTCCACTTGTGCACAAATACGGCCTCCGTCATTCCTGTAGCACAATAATCCACTTCATGTGTTGTTCATGTGATTGCTTGCCACCCAGCTATGTAGAATAAGTTTAAAACTTTCTCTTTGATTGTTTAGCTGTTTTTCCCTAATTATGTTAAGTATGCATGCGAATAATTGTGTAATTATTGGCAGACTAATTATTAATATTCATAATATTTGTTACATGTATTACATGTACATGTTGTCCTGCTTCTGCACACACCAGATTGGTTAATTGCCCACTTTGGCCCATGACACTGAAATTGATACTATGGTTGGACTTCTGGGAACCATGTGGGAATGCAGACCTCTAGCCCGCTGTACACCGTATCACACCGTTTCAACCCAGAAAGGGGATCAAAATAGTGCATAACGTTTGAAATTGATCGTGTCCCAGATAGAGAGAAACCCGCTGCAATAGAGTGTTAGCTAGCTAATCTTTCAAAAGGGATACCAGATACCAGAATATCAGATACATGCAGTCTATCAAACATTCCATAGAGTATTAAAATAAGCATGTTACACAGGAAGAGACCAGTTTATATTGTTTCTACTGTGATAACGCGTATTACACCCTTTCACTGAATAGGCAAGCTCTGTCCTGCTTTTCACAGTTTCACAGTTTTGAGGATGCAGCTCTAATTATTACATGTTCAAATGGTTCAAATGAACTATTGCATGATTACGGTTTGAGCATCTAATGATTAGAAAGTCAGCCTGGCGTAATGCGGAAAACAATGTTGCTCCTTCTAATAAAGAACAGGCCATGGATTTTCACCAGTGAGAACTAAATTCCTACATGCTCAAATAGAATTCCACTGATAAACCTTTTCATGTTTATTTATACTAGTATTAATAACATTTCTGCTTCATTTCTACTTGACTCCTGACATCAAGAAACAGAGCTGTATGCCAGCCCTTTGCACTGTGTAAAGTACGTTCCCCTTAATGACACTTGATGACTGTTGCTTGAGGCAAAGACGATTCTGGTTCTATTTGCAAAAGCGCCGCCATATGTACATAGCATTTATAGCATTAGGCTGTAGGTATTAGCATGATGCTGTCCATCATCTATGTTAATGAAACCCTACTGTAGATGCTGAAGTATCACTGTCCTCACCATCGCAGGTCCACGTGCAGCTGAAAGCCATGAAAACCAGGGACATACTTTCTTAGAAATCAGTGTTCCTAGTCTTGGCTCAGAGACAGAGCTCTAAAAACTGTTGGATTCTATTTGTGCACGTTCTGTGAAGATCCCATAAACTTCACAAAGGTTCTTCACGCTCGCAGATCTCATTAACAAAAACGGTTCTCTAAATAGAAGCTTTTTTGTTGTAGAGCTGAAAGTGGTTCTTCTTGGCAGGAGTGTCCAATCTCTGCTGCTTGTACTCCTCCCCAAAAGGCAGGCGCGCACCTGACTCCACTTCAGTCAGTTTCAGCCCTGCTGATCATGTGTGCTCCTGCTTTTCTGGAACAGCTACAATGATCCTTCCCAGATTGGTCCCTCTGTTTGAGGGTACGGCTCCTTTACTATGAAGAGTTGATTAGGATCTGCAGACCACCGTAGTGCTACTACGAGGGTCTTATTCAGCAAACCAGGGCCCAGTTTGACATAGTCCTGTTCTACTGTTCATCTTTTGCTTTCTGTGGTGGAGAATCCAGTGTTCTCTCACATTCAGTGAAACATCCCGCTGTGAATACCATGTAAACCTCGAGTGATCTGCTTGACCTGTCTGGCAGAGTATGTCCAAAGCAATGCCCCTGTTTGTTAGGCCACGTGAAGCAGCTTTGTGCCACCAGGAACAATGTCTTTTAATCTCCTCGTCATTCGTTACAGCATGCTCTTGTAAGAAGCTTTCTGTGTAGCTCTCCCCAAAGCTTTTAGCTTCCAGGAACCACGTTGCTTGTTGTGTGCCACTGTGAATTGAGACACTGTGTAGCGTGTTCTACATCATTTATGTTAGTGTTTGTTCAATGCTTTTACTTGGAAGTAAAATTTGGTTCATTAAACTGCACTGCTATTGCATCTTTCCTCATACGCTACCACTGAACACCCTGCACATGAGAGGGGGACAAACCGTGTAAATGCCTTTCCATGGGGAGGACTGTGCATAGGATGGCAAGAAAGTGCCCCCATGTGGACAATCATACGAACTACACAGAATTAGTCAGAGACACAGAGGTACAGCTCTGGAAATGAATAAGAGCCCACTCCAGCTCCTTCTTAAATCAGCATCTCCACATGTACAGCAGGTTCTTAGTGAGGAACAGAAGGTTGGGTTCTAGCTTTACTGGCAGATACAGTGAGCGTCTGGTTCATAAGAACAAGGTCAAGCAGCAAACACACAGGACAACACAGCTACAGACTGGCAGAGGGCCAAAACCACTCTCTACTGACCGTGATGAGCGCCACCTCATTCCAATGTCACTTAACCACCGTAAGATGACCTCAAGTGACCTACAGAGAGACTGGCGAGCGGTGGCTGGGGTGAAATGCACAGCGAGCATGGTTCTAAAAACAGGCTTCTGGAGGGTCATTAGTGATTTTCTAAATAAACAGATCTAAATACATTATTTGATCTGGAATTTGGGGGACGTGTTTCCAGTAGGGTATAGAATCAAACAGAACTGCTCATTTTGGTCCAACACAAACCCAGAAACTGTACAACTAGAGGAACTGATAATTTTGAGGTGGTCTCTTCAATTTTTCCAGAGCTGTATAATAGGCGTGACAATTAGCCAGCCTTACTGCTGCTGGGTACATATTGAAATATATATCCCGGGCTCGGATGGTCTGATGGTGTAATTACATCCCATTTTAAAAGCTCCATGACTCAATTACCAAGTCAGTTACCGAGTCTTTGCCTGCAGGTGATTTTCTTTTTTTCTGAGTTTCTCTCTCTCTCCTTTTTTCTCCACGTTGGCCCAAACTGTCTTTAGATCTAGCCTTCAGGATGTATAATGTATTTGTACAAATCATCAAGCGATGTGTATTAGCCCCTCGGGCCAGTGTTTTTAAAGGGGAACACCATCGAAGTTTCAAACCTCCTGCATAGTTAAATGGTTAAGATGGAAGCACCCATTCACTCTGGCTTAGTGCGATATGCTGCGTTCTAGAGAAACTCCAGAGTCAAAACTGTTCACAGTAGTGGTGATAGGAACCGGACGTCCACCTCTAAAAGTTCCCTCAGAGAAAGTTATTACATTAAGTGGTTATGAAGACACTGCCTGATGCCTGACATGCTGTTAGACTAAGACCATGATTTTGCCTTAACGTGCATAAAATCCAAAAAATAGTCGTCAGAGAATTCTTTATTTCCGTTTTCCATATTAAAAAGTTACGTGTAGGTTCACTGGTGGTTTTGGATCGCAGATATAATGGTCCTATAATGGTCCTGGCTCCCATCACCACCACCACCAAGGAACATCTGAGTCATTTCTCCATCGTTAACCACTTCACATCAAAAAAACTGATCTATATAATTCAGTGGTGGAGAGATGTGAGCAATCATGCTTTGATGTGAAATGGTTCACTGGAGAGACACCTGTGGTGGTGGTGGTGATGGGAACCAGGGCTCATGTCTACAACACAAATACAGCCATTTTATTTAATACTCAAAGTGACCAGTGAGCCATGTGTAGCGCTGAATGGTAAATCTGAAAAAAGATTCAGACACCCTGCATGTACCCATCCGCCACAATGGTGTATAAAGAACATGATAGTACACGTCTTAGTGTCGGACGTCAGACAACACGTTTATAATCGTCTTGTAGCCGGTAAGAACTTTGTCAGACAGCTTTTAGAGGCTTCAAACACCTCAGACGTCTGGCTCCTATCACCAACACAAGCCCAGCTTTAACCTAAACGAGTTTTGATGTGTAGTACTGATTGTGTTAATCTCCTGCTTTAGAAAACGCATGCACCTCTCTTCTCCATATGAACCAGAAGAATTTAGGCCCAGTTCTCATCAGAAAACTGTCGTACACCTATTTTTAGTTTTAGGTGTAAGATGACGTGTCAGTGACTGTTTACATAGCTTTCAACGATGTAGCTTTGAGAGGAATTCAACTCTTCCGATGCTGGGTTCCTATCACCACGAACGGTGAACAACTCTGGTTTCTCGGTAGCACTTTACGGATCGGTAATAAGTAGGTAATGATACGGTAATTTTATGGTAACAAATTGTATAATTATTAATTAAATTCCTAATTTCCTAGTTATTACTAAATAATACATCAGAAATTGTGGTGAGTGTTAATAAGGTCATTATGAAATGGTAAAATAATGGTAACAAGTTGTACTTACCTGAAAATCACCTGCTTATTTTATAGTTCTTTATGTGTAAGAAGTGAGAATTGTAGTGGTAACAAGGCAGCAATGTCATAGAAACACACTGGTAACAAACAGTTTCCTAAATATTATATGCACATTTTCTAATCATTAATAAATGAAAAGATCCTATCAGTATTTAGTAATAAAATGATTAACTAGTTTTTAACTAGTTTTATTTACCTAAAATTACTTGTTTCTCACTTATTACACGTCCCATCAGGTCATAACATCAGTTCAAAATGGTCTTGTGCTTCACATGTACGCCCACCCATAGACAAGCAGGAGACCATGTTGAACTGGTGTTATGACCTGATGGGACGTGTAGTAAGTAATAAACAAGATGGAAATAAGTGAGTTTGTATTTTAGTTTCACTGTAATTACTGCCTGTAACTCACACTGTCTCTGACCGTCTAAATACATAACAGGTAAGAAATAAAACAGATACAAGTGAATTAGACCTGATACCAGTTAATTACAGCAGAACTACTTGATTACTACTGATTTTGGGTTAATAAGTCCAACACACACACACACACACACACACACACATATATACACACTCAAATATTGTTCTCTCTTTGTTCATTAAGAACTATAAAATAAATGGGTCGTTTTAGGTAAATAAAACTTGTCACCGCTTTTTTACTATTGTATTACTAAATACTGATACTGAATGACTCTTTTCATTTAAAGAACTATAGGTAACTATATAGGTAATTTTTAGGTAAGTACAACTTGTTACCATTATTATTTTTTTCATAATGGCCTTGTTAACTCTCAATTTCTTAACACAATTTCTCATTTATTATTTAGTAACAACTAAGGAATTGACATTTAATTAATGATTAAATACAATTTGTTACTGTAAAATTAATATATCATTACCTACTTATTACCGATCTGTAAAGTGCTACCGGTTTCTCTATAACAGACCATTTCACATTGAACCACCCTGAATGACTGTTTACATCTTCAACTCCAAGTTAATCACACAGAACGTTTGGGAAACGGGTGGACTTGCCCTTTTATACGATCAGGAACATGAACGAATGAAGGTTGGGAAAAAATTCTGACATTAATGTTTTCTAGAGAAAGTGCTTTAGAGGTAAACGCCTGCTACAGAGCAGTAATCCAGCCACGGTACTGGGGGTTTGGTGGCCGAGCTCTTGCTGCAATTACCCACAGTGACTCTGACCGGAAGGAACATACTGTATTTGTGCAGTTGATGGATTATTCTGGTAAACAACAATCATAAACCACATACTGGACTGGACAGGGCAGGACGATCGCTCTGCACCAGTGAGACTAAACTAAGAGGAAGCTCTGTTAATAAACCCGAAATTATTTTACAAAAGCCACAACAAACACAACGTGCTCGGACACAAGACACAAGACACAGAAAGAGTCCACAGCCCAGTTTTGTTCTGAGTTTTAATCACTGAAAGAGACGATGATGCCCTCTTCTCCTCTACTCTCTCGTTTCAGCAGTGTCCCTGAATGGCTGCGGGTGGCGCAACGGCACACCCGACAGCCTCCACATGACCGGTGTACTTAGAACTCACCCCTATTGACTCCGTGATAGACAAGGAAAAAACAACGCTCTGCAGCAGACCAGGGGAACTGCAAACCCTTCAACAACCAGCTCCTCTCGTCCCTCTAATGTACTGTTTCGGGTCTTTTTGGCAGCAATGTGGCATTACTGTGCGACGGCTTGCAACCGTCGATTAGCGATAGGCTACATGGACATATCGTTTCTGTGAAATGCACAGAAACAGTCAGTGATATTTAAACAATCATAAAAAGAACACCCACACACGCACAATACCCTAGTGTGTTACGTCTCCCTCTCTTTAGCTCCATGTGGAACAGCATACTGATTCAATAGAGCAGCATGATGGGACCCACCCACAGCAGGGGCCCGGCTCTGCTCCTGGAGGGCCGGAGCGGAACAGTTTAGTCATTTCTCTGCTTAGACACCAGTGATCCGACACCTCGGTTCATTAGCAGGTTTACTGAGAGTGTTAAAAGCACAGACACCATCAAACTGTGCTGGTTCTGGACTCGGACCTTCCAAGAGCAGAAGCTATTCGCCCCTGATCTACAGCATCGTGGATAGTCAAGAATGCAGCTCCCATCAGAATGGGTTACAGTAAGTACCTATAGGACAATGTCAAATTAAAGGAGAAGTTCACCAGCTTTTCAGGATGTGTTCACCCCGTCTGTACACGCACTCTTCCAGAACACGAGCTAAAAGGTTTCTTTGGAGCAATTTCATAGAACAACACTTTCGTTTTCATAAATCAGTGGAACTCCGGGGCCCCCAGGACGGTCCATATTTTTGATGAGTCAGAACATATCAAATATTTACAGCTAAAAAGAAACAGCAAATAGAGAATTCGCAAATTCAGGTTTCTGAGCCCTCCTGCAGAGTGCAGCGTAAGGCCTGATGTTCTTATCCGTTTAGTCCAAAGAAGCCGGCACAGGAAGCTAAAGGCTACTGCACAGCGGAGGAGTAAGGAGCCTAGACCTCTCACGGCTTTTCAATACAATATTCTAAAATTAATTTAATATCAATTTAATATTCTAAAATTAATTTAAATACTTTACTATTCAATTAAAACACTTCAATATTAAAAATAATAATAATAATCAGGCTCATTGTTAACAGGAAAAAGAAAAATGTGGATCATCTAAAACTTCAATTTGATATGCAATTTCAACATACTACATTCTCATGCTGAAGGACCAGCAGATTTCTGAGCTCTATGCTCCAGCAGAGGGCAGCTTAAAGCCTGACTCCTGTGTGTCACTGTCGGGTAGCAGACTACAGCCTATAGCACACGGGTACCATCTCAAAAAAGCAGCAATGTACAACAACCTCTAAGCTCCCTTCACACTCTACTCATGCAGACGTAGTATTGGACTAAACCTTCTAACACACTCAGTAAATTGATCAGATTTGGCATCACAGCCCAAACGCTTCCTAAACTCACTGTTCTTCAGCTCATAGCGACGATGAACTACAACGTGAGTACGGCTGTAATGTTAGCTGAGGTGAAAACATACAATTGGAATTTGCCTGACACTTTTCCAGCCCCAGGCTACTATAGATTGATCCGGTTTTAATGTAGTACAGTACTAGAGAGGTGCATTATATTTTCCTCCTTTGGAATATTAAAATACTTCATCCTACAGAAACAAGATCAACTTTTTGAAAGAAATGAATAACCGGTACTCTTTATGTTGGTTTTGAGCTTATAAGGTACTGTCCGAGGGGGCCCGGTTTATAAGAACCACTGCCCTTAAAACCCTTTCAGTGGACGATTCTTCAAAGCATAGGTGAATATCCAGACCCGGTTCACAGCAGGGTTTAGGACAGCTATCTCCCTGCTCAAAAACCCCTACTAAACACAGAACCTGACCAGCAGGGAGCCCACTGAACTGTGCCAGAACCCTGACACATAGCCCTGTACTTGATAACAGGACACTTACGATAAAGGTCAACTGGTCAGAGAGCCTTTCTGACGTTTAATTACAGAGAATGGTTTCCGTAGCAATCAGTCAAACAATAAACAACAACACATTCCTTTAATGAACCATTTAAACCTCTATGGCATTGCTCCAAAAACCCTTCCGCCATCTTTATTTCATTAACGGGGGGAAAAAAACAGCATGTTAAAAAGTCTGAATGCAAAAATTCAGTAACTAACATGGTCCCTAAAGAAACGAGAGGCAAACGATGTTTGTGAAGATCAAACAAGGTAACACTTCCTATGAATCGAGTAGCCATAATGCATTATAAGACCATTTACAAAGATCTATAAAGTCTTTATAATGCTTGATATGATACAAGACTTACGATTTTGTAGCTGTGCATAGACGCTCATAAATCACACACATGATCTGTTGTAACATGACTTAATATATTATAATGTACATGTTCTTCCTCTCATCTACATTAGCGGTAAAACCGGTATCATAAAGCTTAATAACTAACGTTCTAATCATTTACATAATGCTTAATAAAGATCCACAGTGGTACTTCCACACCCTCCACATTCTAACTCTCTAACATACTCTCAACGGCCCTCAGGATCTTCAAAATGACAAGGAATTTGTAATAACACATAACATCTAATAAGCTCTAACATCTAATTAATGCATTATGTGAATAAATGTATTAAGCTTTATGATGGGGGTTTCAACAATTATGCTCAGGACAGGAAACAGCTATCCATTTTAACCCATCAGATCACTTTGTGCTATGAAGCCTTGTACTACGGTGTTATACCAGTTTGTGGGTGAGATTATTAAGGCTGGTGTACAGTTACAAAGGCCATAATAACATCAAGCATTATAAAACACTATGAAGGCTTTATAGATCTTTATGAACGCATTTATAAGGTATTATGGACAACAGACTTATAGAAAGTGGCACCGAAAACAAAAAGGGTGAACTCTTTCTCCAACAACTTGCTTTGCATATGCCTACAGGTCTGGCCCCCCCTAGTGGACGCACAAGCGCCGGGATTACAACACACCGCAGTAGCAGTCAGGGGTGAAACCATGAACCCTCAACAGACCGGTACTGCTGGAATACTGCCTCAGAAGCTTTCAGGTCCGCCGCTGCTCCTAATCCAAGAGCCAAATGGGCCGACTTCAGCTGTGTAATACTTTTACCAAGATTTTTCCACAACACAATGGAGATACGAACCAATAAACAAACGGGGGGGAGAAAAAAAACAAAACAAACAACCCTGCAGACTGACGAGACGAGCTCGACTGCACTTCAACAAAAGCCACTAAAAAAAGAACCTAAAAAACGGGGAGGGTGGGGTCGGACACAGACAGTAAACCAGAAGACACACCCCCTGCCCTCAGAATAGAAAAATAAACAAACAAACAAACAAACAGAAAAACAACAACGAAAGCTCGCCCCATTCACGGGTACGCCCAGGCTTTCGATTTCCATGGCAGTGCTGACCCGGGTCACGGAGACAGGACGCCTCAGACCTGGATCCTCCACCTCTCCTGAGGAGAAGTTCTCTTTTAAAAAATAGATACTAGGTTCATACAGTATTTCATAACAAATAGCACAAACAATATTCATAATCATTTCATCAAAAAACAAAAACAAAAAAACAAAAACACAAAATTAATAGCCAACTTGATACCTTCTTTGTTGCACTACTCATGATAGGTTTTTTTTGTTTCCTTTTTTTTTTTTTTTTTTGCATTCAGTTCGATATGCATATGCATTACAGAGAGCCCACCCCACACCCCCACCAGGCTTCTAATGCTTGGTCAGTTTGAATGAGAGCACCATGGAGTAAAACAAAAAAAACAGAACAATAAAACAGAAAAAAAAGAAAACAAAAAAAAATACTGTAGTCAAAGCTGAGATGTGCTCTCTCCTCCTTTTCCACTTTTCACAGATCTGTTCATTTTACCTTTAAAAAAAAAAATAAAAAAAAAAAAATAATAAAAAAAGAAGAAGAAGAGGAAGGACAACAACTGTCCTGCTCTGGTCGGTGCGGTTCTCTCCCTCTCTCCTCCACTGCTTTTCTGTGTGTCAAGTAACGATTAGCTCAGTGCTGATTTGAATGTGTTGCATGATTTGTTTATGTTTTTTTTTTTTTTTTTTTTGCTTTTTTGATTATTTTTTTTTTTTTGTCTCTTTTACTTCGTTGGCCCCTTTTGGGAGGGAGGCGATGGGTAGTCACAGTTTCAGGTAGGCTTGTGTTAATTTTGTCCTCTGCTGCAGGTGGGATCTCCCTCTCTTTCTCTCTAGATGAACATTGCATTCCACGGACTGCAGACCGGTGAATAAGGCTACTCGTATTCAAGGAACTGCTTATGGTAGAATAACAAATATCTGCGAAGGAGAGAAGAACAGAAATCACATATACACACACAAACACACATTTAAAACATACAATAAATGTTTCACAGTCTTTCACCTCACAACCATCCATCACCTAAATACACTCAGACTCTAATTATTTTGGGGCTAATAGCCAACCGGGCTTCTCCAAACTCAGTCCCTGATCGGCCATAACATTAAAACCACCTCTGTGTATCTACACCCTTTCATCAGCTCCACTTACCACATAGGTGCACCTTGTAGTTCTGCAGTTACAGACTGTGGTGTATCTGTTTCTCTGCATACTTTGTTATGTGGGTGGTGGATCATTCTCAGCACTGCAGTGACACTGGTGGTGGTGTTGTGTTAGTGTGTGCTGGTGCGAGTGGATCCTCAGCATCAATGCTGGACTGAGAATCATCCACCAACCCAAACTATCCACCCAACGGCGTCCTGTGGTCAGCGTCCTGTGACCCCTGATAAAGAACTAGAGGATGACCAACACAAACTCTGCAGTAGCAGATGAGCTATCGTCTCTGACTGACTGTACATCTACAAGGTGGACCAGCAAGATAGTGACAGTGAGTGGACACAGTGTTTAAACACTCCAGCAGCTGCTGTGTCTGATCCATCAGCACAACACACACCACAACAACCACGTCAGTGCTGAGAATGATCCACCAACTACATAACACCCGCTCTGTGGGGGTCCTGACTATTAAAGAACAGGGCAGAAGAGGGACAACAAAGACTGCGGAGAATCAGATGGACTACAGTCTGTAATTGTAGAACTACAAAGTGCTCCTATATAGTAAGTGGAGCTGATTAACCCATAAGAGCCCAGAACCTTTCCCCTTAAAGGACAGCGATGAGAGATCGGTTCTTATTAAATTGGTCTTATTAAACAGGTCACATGGCGTCTTCTATGACTATCTTAAGGTCAGAATACTGGCAACAAGTCTCAGTAACCATTTCATAACTTCATTATTTAGTATTTCATCATTTTGTTCTAGATATGGGGTCAGAATGGGTTCCATGTAATACAGAACATGTTCTCAAAGCATTGGAGCTGTTGGATGTGTTTATAACAGGCCTTATAGATACAAACACAGGCTTTTAAAATGGCTGGTTTGGTCTCATGCAGTAACCAATCACATCACTGTTCTGTGGTTGGTGTAGCTCAGCGGGTAACACCGCTACCCTCCAGGGAGCCACCACATGTGGGAGACTGGGGTTCGAATCCCGGTCTGGGTGACTGTGCTGTGCTACACCAATAAGAGTCCTTGGGCAAGACTCCTAACACTACATAGGCCTACCTGTAATATGATTAACCTTGTAAGTCGCTCTGGATAAGAGCGTCAGCTAAATGCCATAAATGTAAATGAGGTCACATGTTCACAAATACACAAACTGTCATGTGACTGCATCCAGGATGTTCAGTTCAGTATTTCGGGACTCCATGAGTTTAGGCGAAGGGTAAAGCTGTACAAGGACTGTTTAAGGGCTTATGACACATACGCCACCACGTGGGTTCTTATGGGTTAAACTGACCGTGAGCGTGGAAAGAGATCAGCTCCTACGGAAAGTCAAAAAAAGGTTCACACCTTCACTCTGCGCTCTCGCTTTTCATTGTTACAGTGCTGCCTGAAGGCATGTGCCACAAACATGAATTATCACGGAGAATGTAAATTTGAGGAGGAACTGAAGAGGACGCAGAGTGTTGCGATAGCCCTGAGCGGTTGCTAGTGCTAGAATCGGAGGTTAGCCGTACCTTACATAGCTTGCATACAAAAGAGGTTACACACTTTAGCTGTTTACTGACCTTTAAGTACGTAGGGAAGTACGCTCATCGTCAAAAGAGCAGCTGCACAAATAGCTGCACCCAGAAGGAATGAAACTTGGTGGGTCGGTTTGACATCATGAGACATGTGAACGAGTCAAGTTTCATGCTCGGCTGTGCATGTGCCATAAGCATGGACGGGTCTTATCTCTGTACACGACAGCCATGATTGCGGACACTCAGCGAGCAGTCATGCTCTCCGTGAGTCATCCTGTTAGCGCCAGCACCATCGGTGTATTTCCAAACGGGCCTTTTTAGATTGCTTTGAGTGCAAATCGCTCTCTCTATAACCGAGTGAGGTTGTGAACTCTCTGCCATCATCACCACACGGCTGTTGTTGAATTATTCGCTCATTTCAGCTGGACCTGCAGTTCATTTCCTATCATAACAGGTATGTTGTGTGACTCGTGTCTATCGATCAGTGTATTCAGTGCAGTGGCCCAGGCTCATAGAAGAACCTGTGATCCACACAGCGAGGTAGTCCTACGACTGAATATCAATCAAATGTCTATTTTTTATTATTCATTTATATATTCAAAGTTGGGATATTCGTACACGGCCCTACTCAGCAAGAGCAATGGCATTGCCAGCCAAGTCTCTCGCTTTCTCATTTGAACAAGTATGTCTGAAGTCTATTTGTGTTTGGATGAATATAACAGCGCTGTAAAACCCATCATTGTAAAATAGCCTGTAGGGAGATCGGACTGTTCTACTGCGCCTGCGCATGGTGTGGTTAGCCGAGCTGCTCAGTACTTACAAGCGCACTGTGATGTTGAATGAAACGTATTTAAAGGTACATTACACTCATTTACATCAACAACTAGTACATTCTAACTTAATCATTAGTACTTACAAACCTGCACTTGTTGATACTGATACTGATGATTCCACGACTACAACGAACACAATAGAGCCGCCAGCATCTGGCTCTGATCATGAACTCTCTCTCTCAGTTACATTTACGGCATTTAGCAGACGCTCTTATCCAGAGCGACTCACAACCGTGCTTAGTGTTCCGTTGGATAATGTTTCCCAGCTAGTATAAGAAGGTTAGAGTCTAAAACTTGCCCTGAGCTCAGACACTGCCTGAACAAGGGCCAGTGCTGATACCTACAGAGAACAATACACAGACATATATAAAGCATAAGTGCACTACCTGGCAACCCAACCCAGCACTCATACCTAGAGAGAACCTATGGGTCGGCTCCACCTTTGCAGTCACTGCCTCCTGGATTAATCAGACTGGATCTAATAGATGTTCTAAGCTCCTTCTCCTGTTAGCTCTGTCTTTCTCTCCTCACCCGGGATCGACCTGAGGAGGATGGGTTCCCCCCTCGAGCCTGGTTCCTCTCTAGGGTTCTTCCTTACTCTAAGGGAGCTTTTCCCAACCACTGTTGCCTCTGGCTTGCTCATGGGGGGCTTGGACCCAGATTTCCTTTCCTACATCTGTACATGGACTCTGTGTTTTTCTTTTCCTTTATATAAACTGCTTTTCTGTGAAGCTGCTTTGAGACAACGATAGTTGTAAAAACCGCTACACAAATAAATATTGATGGATTGATTCTCTAATTTTAACTGTGTAAAAACAGGAGTATCGTGCAAATGTTTTGATTTTCATGTTCATTTTGTAAAATGAAACCTCAAAGCCTTTCGAGCCGTAATGGAGGAGGGATTAGTGACTGTGGCCTGCAGATCTGAATCATGACGGACAAACTTTTTAACTTTAGCTTGATTTTGAACCTTGTTAAAGCTGACAGTACGTTGCCTACCACAACTGGCATCTTATCAATGCACCATTCTAGAGTCGGCCAACTCATCAGCAATAGAAACATTACAGCTCAGACTATGCAGACCTAGGGTTATATGGACCTCCATTACGACTTACACAAGCCACACATATGATGTGGCAATTCTACCAGCAGTATGACTTCCATGTACTGAACTGGAGGGCTGATTCTTTCACCACGGAGCTGATAATCTCATCTCACCCTTCACTGTCCAGCACATCTTTAATGCTGGCCTTAGTGATGATGGCATCGTCACATTTAAACCACTGGTCCTTGTGCTGGCGAATGAAGCTGGTGTAGTGACCGCTCTCCAGCGTGCCTTGGTGATTTACCACCGCAAACAAGGAATACCTTCAAGACAGGAGAGAGGGGGCAAGTTAAAAAAGAAGGCCGAAAAGAAAAACCCAATTTGCCAAACATATTTATTTATCTCTAGAAAAAGACTTTAGCAACTGCTATCATAAGTACACTGATTTTGCTCAGTTTCATCTTTTCTCTTTTCTTTATCCTTGGAATTTCGGAATAACAACACAAGGATGAACTCCTACACCTACGTGCATGATCACTGAATAACAGATAAATACCGAAAGCTGTTAGTAGTAGAAACTGGACTCAATAAGCAGGGACTCAACAGCTGCAAAACATGTCTGACTTAGACGCGCCAGAAATCTGATATACTGTGAAATTCCACACTTCATTGTAGTCGTGCAAATCGGAGCTTTATTAGATATTTTTAGATCCAGAATGGCTCTGCTTCACAAAGCTCCTACTACACTGTCATCGTCTGGGCATGTGTTCGGTTCGCTCGCAGCTGGCTGTAAACAATCACAGTGAGTTCAGCTACAGCTGAAGGCGGAGCAGCTTTTTACACACCCAGGACAAAAATCATGTAGGGCCTGACGAATACATGTACAACTGCAACCACATGAAGAACGAGGCCCAAACAAACACTCAACCCTCCATAATCAGAAAAGACGGTCCTCCACGTGTTCTTTAGTAAGGAAGTGGTTCTGTATAGGACCATTAACACTCAAAGATTAAAGCGTTCTTGTGAAAAGGTTCTTCAGATGTTTCAACACACCTTTTTGAAAAGGGTTCTATATGGCACCGAAAGGATTTTGTATAGTTGTGATGTAACAACAGAAGAACCTTTTTGGTGCTATACGGAGGTCTTCAAAAAGGTTCCATACAGAACCATGTACGTTCACAATGCAATAAAGCCCTAATTGATACAAAAGGCTTTTTAAGTGTATACAGAACCATCTGAACTACACACACACACACACACACGCGCACACACACGCGCACACACACGCGCACACACACGCGCACACACACGCGCACACACACGCGCGCGCACATACACATACATATACACACACACACATACAGCTCTGGAATTAATAAGAGACCCCTCCAGTTTCCAGCATCTCCACATGCACAGCAGGTTCTCAGTGAGGAACAGAAGGTTGGGTTCTAGCTTTACTGGCAGATACAGTGAGCGTCTGGTTCATAAGAACAAGGTCAAGCAGCAAACACACAGGACAACACAGCTACAGAC
>CM067477.1:1214521-1234529 GCA_034552555.1 Semaprochilodus insignis
CCCCACCACTACACCCTATTCCTCTGATCAGAGCAGAGCAGAGGCTTTACACAAGCTTCCAACAGCAAGTCTGTTTCATCTCCACCGTCACTCGTCGAATACCACGTAAAACGAAGCCATAATAAATAAAATCGAGGAAGTGCACGACATAAATAACCATGACCTTCATGAATATTCCAGTCACATCTTTGCCTTTCCAACCATTCAGGACCATAAATTATGAACAGGGAAGATACAGAGGACCACGCATCTGCTGCAAACAGTCGGCAGTTGCGCTCCTTCCCTATGCGACAAAGATTCTAGACGCTGAGCTCTACTGAGAGCACATGAAGAAACGGTGGAACCACCAGGAGGAACAGAAATGGAAGCTTCACAAATGGTTTTGTTTTGTAGCTTAGACGGATAATCTCACTGCCCATCCCTCCATCCCTCCATCCCCTGAACAAAACAATGGCTGTGATCCATTCAGGCATTTGCCATCAACAATTAACTAAAAGTGGGGAAATTAAAGGGTATAGCTGTAAAACAGGGTATGCCAATATTTCCGTCCCTCCACTATGTGGCATTTCTAGAAACCGTAATGAATCTGCCTTTTAACAACAGAGAGTCCTTCATCCTGGACGGTCTGATAGAATACGTCCCTCTCACACTGCAAATCGCTACCGTCAATATCGACGACATCAGGACATTAGACACGCCTAACAAACCCCGCAAGTGTGACTCTGACACATCCACCTCCAGCGTGGCAATAAACCAAACCCAACCTGATGAAGCGCACCACTTCCTGCTGCTGCAGTGACCAGTCACCAACCTGGACAGACCATCGACGAGAGAAGATGAACCCAGCCAAACCGGGCAATCAGTTAGCATGTCTGGCTCACGGCTTCCGGAGTTCTAAGGCTGTCCTAAGTTTTTTCCTCAGTCTGCTTTAATGGCCCAACTTCCGTTCACTGGTGCAAACGGTTGGGTCCGCAGGGCAAACTCATGGGCTACCTCAGAACGAACAGAACAGAACATTCAATTTTAACATCAGAGTAACCTACAGAGGTCCAAGGCCCAAACAAGAAAAGCCAATCCCGGCAGGCAGACGCTGTTATACCCATCAGGCTTACCGTGACCTATAGGAACGCCAATATTCACCAAATTCATTTTTCTGTTTTATTTGGCACGCTGGTGTCTCGACAGGGCCGGACAGAACGGAGGACTGAACAGTCCTTGAAAATACGTCTTATGACTCAATTCTCAGTTTATGTGCTAATGCGTTAGCCCCAAGCTAATATACACTCACCTCTCCCTGCATACTGAGGTACAGCTAAATTTACAAAACCGACTTACTGCAAGAAGTCCAGTATAATTACACTGTTAAGACGGGCACAAAGTCACTCAGAGCAGACTCCGTGTTCTCAGTGGTGATGACTGGAAAACAGATTTAACGAAGAGACAAGCACACAGGATAACATGAGGTAAAACAGATCCCCTACATTACCAGTAATCAACACTACATTTAAAAACACATAGGACGGCAGGATTTATTAACTGGAACATAGGATGTTTGTTAATTGGTAGTTTTGGAGAGTAAAATGAAATGGCGACATGCGTACAGTAGTCACTGCAACCTCTGGCTCCTAAAACCACCACTGTAAAGAAATCAGAGTCAGTAACTTTCACCACAATTACACTTCAAATAGTTCAAAGAATATATATAAAATAACACATATAACACATATAATAACACATAATTAAACCATGCACTTCATTGTGTTACACAACACTAGTGACCTATCAGGGATCCCCCTATCCCTTCAGGGACAGTGCAACATTCAATTTGGTGAAGCCTGGGATGTTTAGATGAGGCCAGGAATTTGTAAATTTGATCCGTAAAGTGAAACACACACTAGTAAACACGCACACTACGGGGCAGTGAGCACACTTGCCCGGAGCAGTGGGCAGCCCTACCCGCGGTGCCCGGGGAGGGGTTAGGTGCCTTGTTCAAGGGCACCTCAGTCGTTACTGTCGGTTCAGGGAATCGAACCGGTGACCCTCCGGTCACAAGGCTGGTGCACACTAGGGGGCAGTGAGCACACTTGCCCGGAGCAGTGGGCGTTTGGGGGTTAGGTGCCTTGCTCAAGGGCACCTCAGTCATTACTGTCAGTTCAGGGAGTCGAACCGGTCACCCTCCGGTCACAAGGCTGGTTCCCTAACCTCCAGCCCACTCGAGGCCCCTGTGCACAGGAACCTGAGTCCTCCTGTAACCATTTGGGGTGCCAGTATTCAAAGACTAAATTCACTGTCCAGTGCTCATTCAGTTTCAGACAGACAGACAGAAAACGTACAGACTAACTAACTTCATTAAACAGCAGGTCCATGTTTTAACAGGATCAGAACACTTACGAATGGATTTTACACTGTGCCACATAGAAACGAGTAAGCACACGCCTACATGTAAGAACACTGCCGAGGACGTGTGGTCAAGGACGTGACTGACGGGTTAGCAGGTCTGTGAACGGAAACGTATTTCTGATCAACATGGTGGCACATCGTCCCCTGAGGATAGGAGAAAAGACCTCAGGTAAGATGAGGAGTCCTCTTCGACACCCAGCGGTGTAGTTTTAGCCCACATCCAAACCTCAACACAAGATCAAAACAGATTCAAACGTACTCGTCCACTGAAGTTACTAGCCTTTTAACACCCGTGCTACCTAAACAAGCCTCCAGCTCTACGTTCATTTTGACCAATGAACCTTTTTTTGCCCCCAGCAGTTAACTGCTGCTGGGATATCAAAAACAGCCAGCCCTGGTAAGCCCAGGTAAAAAACAGGTATATTTTAATGTGCTAGAAATAAAATTAAAAAAAATACTTTAATACCAGCAAGTACATTCAAGCACATTATTTTTTGTGTACTAAATACAAGTGCAAAAAATATATATCGTAGTAAAGTACTTCAGTAGTACTTTAGTGTACTTAGTAGAAGTATACTAAGTATATATAAGTATATTTGCATGTACTAAAGATTAACTTTAATATGTACTTAACTATCTCTAAATGAATCTTAGAGATGTCTCAAAATAGTACAGTTAAGTACAATTAGTTCTATTTAAATATATATGTAATAGAACTAGTGATATATATTTAGCATACTAAGTACATAGTTAGTATATGACAATAGCACACTTCCAGCACAGTAATTATAATTTCAAGGAAATATACCAAGCACACTTAAATTAAGTATACTTCAGTGTACTTTTTTTTTCCTGGGAAGACCAAGTTGATCTGGACGATAATCTGTGGCTAACGATCTCTACTGTCCGTCTCAGCTCTGAAACGCTGATGGGCCTCTGTTCCCCACTATGTAAAATACAGAGTACAACCAAAAGCAGTAAACAAAGCCATTGGCCTCTCGGGGTCAAACACACCTTCCAGGCATTACAGACGTCACACACACAAACACACGAGGGCCAAACATGGCAAAAACAAACAAGCGAACTGCTTCGACTCCTCATAACAGAACCAAAGGAACGGTCATTCCAGAGTCAAAGCAAACGCCATCACCACAAATGGCATTCATAACAACAACAACAACAACAACAACAACAACAACAACTCATAACGCAACAGATACTCCCTATTTTCTTGGTACAGGCCATACGGAGAGAACATTCCGAAGCAAACGCTCCTTTTGAAAAAGCACCTATTGATTTTATACAGAGGATCTACACGCCAGCACCATCCAGTCTGACCACACTGTTAACCTGAGAACACCCCCCTCTGGGTGCGATCACGAAGAGCCTCAGCATTTACTTCCTGTTCTGTTTCTCAACGTTCCAAGGGCACAAGGCGAATGCCTCCATCTTTCAGTCAGTACACATCACACTCTTAGCATGCTCAGGACTGTCGCGTTAAACAGCCAGCAGGTTCTTTTCATTAAATCAGGATTTGTACCATTTTCATTTCAGGCAACTGTTACTCGATATATAGCAAGGACAAGCCCATATCCATAGCAACCAAAACACGGAACAGATGTTAAACATCAAAACAAATCAGCTAACGAGAGTTAATAACGTCTACCATACAAGGCAGACAGGAGTAAACACACCAACACCTGAGCAGCAGAGACAGGCAGGGACAAAGAATTAGCGTATTAGCTATACATGCTAAAAGCTAACTCTTCCTGAACTACTGCTGGAAAAAGTCATGTATTCAGCATCACACTGTGACTCGTGAATGGCTCAACTTATCCATTTGTAGTAGGCCCGAAACCGCCTACTACCATACTACTCAGCAGGCGAGAATGTGTAGCGAGTCCGAATCCGCAGCAGTCATAAAGCAGTAGGTGAAAGTTCCCCAGATGACGTACTGCTACTTTCAAGTATGCGAGCACAGCACACTGTGCTATCCCATGATTCCACTGGAGCTGTGGAGGCATTCCGAGCTGAGGAAGAAACAATGGTGGAAAGCGGGACGTCGGCTCTGTACAAGTGTAAAGTAATCTACAACTGAAAATGTCTTAAAATGCTCAGATTTTGTGCAACACCAGGTAACGTTATGAACCGCTCTGCGGCGAATATAAAGCCCATTTTACATGTTTATATGTTTTTGAAGTGTTGTTAACGTAACTTCTGAATTTTTAAGGTTAGCAGTGAATGCAAGCTAAGGCAATACTGCTCGACGCCGTCTGCATGTGGGCTCAGGACACATGGTACAAAAAGCCGGTAAGTTTATTAAAAAATATATCAAAAATACGTGTGTGCTAGTAGGACTTTGAATGAATGGCGGGACTTCTACAGTGGTGGCGTGATGTCTTACGTCAAATGACGTTGGCAAGATGGCGGACGTAGTACGTCCGAGGTTGCGTGGATACTACGTACTCGCGTACTGAAAGAGCCTACTGCTTCACCAGTCGAGCCGTGCGCACTGGGTTCAATCTAGTATGTACTGACTGAGTAGGCGATTCCGGACGCAGCCTTACTCACACTAAACAGAAGAAAATAAATAAATAAATAAATAAATAAATAAATAAATAAAACTGTTCAACACAGGTACTGCACAGCTCTGGTTCTGGTTATTTACTTTGTCACTTCAATGTATTTTTTATGACACTCGGTAAGATTTAAACACCTCAGTGTCACTGCTGGACCAACCAAAACTACCCAGTCAACAGCGTTCCACTGACGAAGGACTAGAGGACTATGAGCCATCATCTCTGACTTTACATCTACAAGGTGGACCAGCAAAGTAGAAGCGTCTAATAGAGTGGACAGTGAGTGGACCCCATTAATACCAGCTCAGAAACAGACAGACCACAGTCTGCAGCTGTAGGACTACAAAGAAGCTACAAGGTAAACGGAGCTAATAAACAATGAGCACAGAAACAAGGATGTGGTTTTAATGGTACGGCTGATCAGTGTCTCTCAATACGACCACATTTAAAGTGCTGTCATAAGATGCCTGATGCAAAGATCAGAGCAGCATAAAACACGAAGTGGCATGTAAATAAAATGACTTACAAACCAAAAGTGTTCCTTTATAATAAGGGCGTAAAGTTTACTAAACAGTACAACCAGTACCACACGCTGTTTTACCAATAAGCCTCCGTCTCTTCTGACGGTTTCATTTCTTGTTTTGGGGGTTTGGTGGGGTTGTTATTGAGGTGCTGGCAACCATCTGTGTCAATTACGACTCTATAATGATAGAACAGTCTTTCAATCACATGTTGGGGTTTAGCATCCCGTACACACACGACCACAGTTTTAGCTCAGGACCGTGGACTTGGACTGCTTGTGTTGCCCCTTTATTGTTTCTGCACCTTTTAAAAAATATATTAAAAACGTCTTTCATGTCGCTGTGGCCTTGAGTAAAGTCCTTTTACAATAACACACAGTCGAGTCGCATTATTATTATCATCATTATCATTATTATCATTATTATTATTATTATTATTATTATTATTATGACCTTCGACGGCAGCAGCGCATAGCTCCTGAAAGAAGTCAGGTTTTCATGGCGTTCTTTGGGTCCACTCATCCACGTAGAAGGCGAGTTGGGTCTGAATCCATCCTTGCAGATCACGTACAACCATACATGATGATTACCCCCCCTGGGGCGGATGGGTGTCTTTAGGCAAGACACGGCAACATGTCATACGGCTAGAAATGTCCGGCACTGGTTGGAAGAGCATGACCAAGACTTCCAAGTACTAACCCAATTGAGCATTTGTGGAACCACCTTGAGTGTTGTATTCGCTCTACGGATCCTCCCCAGAGCAGATGTGGGAGGCACTGCAGTCACCATGGCTCCAGGTACCTGTGACAACCCACCAGGACCTTACTGAGTCACTCCCAGTCCGTCTAGCTGCGGTCCATACTGCACACAGCGGCTACCCTTGATATTACTCTGGTCATAATAATGTGACTCGACTGTGTATGAATAAGATAAGGATGTTTATTAATTTCATTCATAAAATGAGAATATGACTGTAATTTGTGATTTATTAAACGACAAGTCACTGCCATGTTTTCAGTTTTATTCAGATAGTGGTTAGTTGCAGTGCTGGTGCTAAATGTGAACTAACTGCAGGGCTCGGTTTAAAGGGGAACAATCAAATGCAGCACATCTGCCAAAGGACTGCTAATGGAGGTGGGGTGGGGGTGGGAACGCTGGAGGTGTTGGATAATATGGGAGAGTTCAAACTGACAGCACAACTCAGATCCTAACTAGCTCAAACCGTATCAGATAAAGACGAATCCGGCTACTCTGCTGCATTACTGCAGTAACACTGCGTTTTTCAGATCCCTGGAAAACCAAAACATCTGCAACACAAGCAAGTCCTAAACTGAGATTAAGTACAAAGAATCTGAGTATATAAAATACACATAACTATTTTAAATATATTCCTAATAAACAATATATCATCGCTGTCCACAGAAAAACAGGTATCTCCAAAATGACAATTTTACAGGAGAGGGCAAAAACCTAATTTCATTCTAATGGAAGTCAATGGAACCAGACGTTTTTCCAGGTCATTTTGGGCCATTTCTGTTGGGCCATTCATCATGACATTTTCACACCATGTAAATATGAGCTCACGTTATCAAACGATGCATAACAGTAAAAATCAACAAAAATGGAGATACATGATTTTCAGCGACGATATTTTGAACGTGCCGTCCCCTCGCAAACGAGCACGGCTGATTCCAGCTTTCATACTCCAACGTGTCCAGTCACCTGCAAATCAAGGCTATCCGAGAGGAGGTGTTGACCTCTGCTCCTCCTGGACACGTGCCCCTTTCCAGTATGGCAGCCAGAGCATGCACCTGCACGGAGAGCGGCAATGCAGTCACAGTGCCTGCCGCTGCTCATCCTGCCGGTTTAATCCATTTCCCATTTGAGAAAACCGCTCAAAACGTGCAGCAAATCAACCATCGTCTCCAACAGGTGTCCAACGGCTGTTTAACAAACTGCACCCCGGCACAGACACCTGCGATAGAGCTGGAGACCGGGATCACAGTCATACACTGTTAGAGCCATCATCTACAATCAGCGACAGACAAACCAAACGAGGCAGAGTAAGGAAAACAAATGCCACTCAGAGATCCCGGGGCCCGAGTTCTGTTATTGACACTAGTGGAGCATCAATTCCATTTTGGGTTTTCACTCCAAGTACAAGTACAGGTGTATTTAGTACTTGCCGATACAAAAAAAAATAACGTTAGCATTAAAATCTATTAACGGACCAGAAATCAAAGGAGAAATCACCTGAAGCAATCAACCACAAACTGGACACCTCTAATACACGCCTTACAGCAACTTCAGAACCTCTATCCTATACTAGATACAATACCGCCCAGAGCCGATCCACCACCTAGGAAAACTCTCTCCATCACATATACACACAGGCACACACACAGGGGCGCGTACACGCACACACACACACACACACACACACACACACACACACAGGTGTGCGCACACGCACACACACAGGGGCGCGCGCACACACACACACACACACACAGGGGCACGCGCACACACACAGACACACACACACACACACAGGGGCGCACGCACACACACACAGGCGTGCGTGCACGCACACACACACACAGGTGCACGCACACACAGGTACAGGCGCACACACAGGCACAGGCGCACACACAAATGGCTATTATTATTTTATTAATATATTTGTTTTTTATTATTTTATTATTATTTCATTTTTTTTCCTTTCTTTTTCTTGATTTGTTAGTCTTTGTTTTGTTTTATGATGTTGATGCGGTATATCTAGGTCTCATCTTTCTTTCGTGTTATGTACCCTTACCTGTATGTAAGGCATTACCCTCTCCTCGTTGGACACAATGAGAACAATGTAATAAATAATAAAGCTGTAATAGTCCCCCTGATGAGGGGTGGGGTGGGGGGGGGCCGAAAAAATAAAAAATAAATGTAGCCCAACGGACCCGAACAGTTAATGTTATAATGTAGCTGATTTTAAACAACAACCACACGTACAGCAGTGTATTCAGTGGAAGAGCAGTACTCTCAATGACTCCACTGCAGATCTCTCCTATACACACCTGTAGCGGTGAACCCTTCACTTTAAAACAAGCAGCACTCGTACTGAGAAAATTAAGACGTGCGCTGCCATGCGGGGGGGGGGCGGGGTGGAGGCCCCGAGAACGTGTGCGCACCCCCTACCTTTTACAGTACATCAAATACTCAGCATTACCACCAGGTGTTTCCAGTCTAGCAGCATCCAAACATTAAAACCTGGTATTTACATGAAGGTCCGAACACCTGCACCGACGCATACGCACCACAGAGGCATACGGGCTCTATGGATTAGACAGGTGCAGCGCCTACCTATATATATATATATATATAGTCTGACTGTGTTTTGTTATTCTCTACAACCCTGTATTGGTATAATGACAAAGTTGAACTGAATTGAATTGTATTTTAGGTTATGTGTAAATAACGTATTTCCGTTCACTGCATAACAGGACATAAAGCCAAACACACAGTCTCTCAGTGTTAGTGTAGTTTAAAATAATGAATAATGAACTAAATAAAGATGGTTGGTGCAGCTCTTGTGGGACTGAACACCTTTCAGTGAAAACCATCAGTAACGAGAAACACTTTAAACCGGAGCTGGTCTGGAGCAACACGATCCCGGCACCATGCTCGATGATGTCATAGTCACTCTTTTAGGTAAACAGATCTCAGCTACGGTTCCAGTCCAGTCATTTTCAGCTCACTAACGGCTGCTAGTGAAGTGGTAAACTGATGCCAGGCATGATCAACGATGGTGAGTCAACCAACAAAAAACCGGGGTGATGACTGAATGAACCCCACACTGCACCAGGCATCCCATCACCGCGGTACTGCAGCAATGTGGTCATCGTCACAGCCCTAAGCAGTTTGGCTGCTTGAGCTGTAGTTGAAGGTCTTCTGAAGCCAGACATACACCCTGTACGACTTCAGAAATCCTGTTCTTTAGTGACTCGTGCTGTTTACGTCAACAGACCATCCACATCAGATAAGCTGTTCTGAGCACATCGTGGATATCATCAGCACTTAAACACATACCACCTGCATGCTTACTCACAGAACAGAATTAGTCCTGTTTAATTGGATTTAGTGCAACACCATTTATTTAGTGTCAAACAATTGAAAATTTTTGAAAATAAATAAATAATAATAATAATAATAATAATAATAATAAATTAATGACATCATATGAGGTATCGTATATCATCCACCTCTAACATGCATCATTAGTATACGACGACAGCTCGGAATTTGGCTAAGCTAATCAGGTGTCAGAACCAGATCTATCCATTTTGCTGGGTCCTTGATTTTAGGTTTGCTGGTTTTGATTAACTGCTGCCTATCTGGCGTGCCTAGCTTTCAGTGTTTAAGCCTCATGCCAGAAAAAGTGGACTGCTTGTCTTCTCAGACTAGTCACAAAGATTAATCACAAGTTAAATGGCAAACACAGTTTGTAACAAATCACAATTACATACTGAGCCCACATCATTCAGCCCTACTTGGACTGCTCCTCCTCTGGACTGTTCTGGAGTCGATACACCACGATTCAAGGACGACGTTTTACGAATTACTCGTGTTTCTAAACACAAGGACCACATCAGGACGCCCTCCTTGGCATCGTAACACCGTGCGCATACCTGGTTTCGGGAGGTTTTCCTGAACCCGTGCACACTGGCTTAGTGAAGGGAATTCCCTGTTTATTCGGGGGCAGATATAATCAGTTTGCAAGCTCTCACCATGCAGCCTACCTGGCTGGGTCTGAGCTGAGGGGCGGACGGCAGCATTAAACAGTGACTCATTCCATCCTAATGTGACGTTCCGAAAATGGGAAATTATCTTCAGCGAGGTCTCCGCCTGGGGCTTATTAAATAATCAGGAGCCATTCAATTCACCTCGACGACGACGACGACGACAACAACAACAGGCCCAGCAAATAAACCCAGCAGCTCAGGTATACGGCAAATACCAAGCGCTAGCGTCGTTCGTTCCAGAGTGAGAGTCTTGCAGCTCTGACCTTGGAGAGAAAGAGGCCTGCGGACTGAGCTTGCATCCAAGGCTGACGCGTCATCCCAACCCTCACTTCTTTGGCTAGTCTGCACATCGGCGATGCAGGAGTCGATACTGCATGTTTGACCGAGCGTGGCTGGGACAGAGAGGCAGTGTGGCAGAGAACAGAAGGGCCATGTGACGATGGATCTTAATTCCTGTAATGGGCAGCACAAAACGGGCAGACAGAGAGGAGCTCACTGTGTCCTCCTGATTTAGCTAGCTGCCACCAAAACACACACACGGCCTGTTCGCCACCAACGAGTCAAGAACAGACCACATAATTCAGCCAACACTGTAAAGAAATGCCTCTTCTGATTAGAGGTGCAAACGGGTCTCGGCTCTGGTGCAGAGGAAGGAGGAAAACATCCACAAGATGATTAGCATCCCACTTTAAAGCTACTCCTGAGCGTTTGTGAAGTGTGTTAGTTGTCAATTATATCTAGAGGCAAAGCCACCATTCAATATCATAGAGCACACGACTCTCACGACTGAGACCTCGCAGGTTCAGACGAAACGCTCTCTCTTTTATGAGTCAACGTCTGCCACTGTTATCAGCACGATAATGAGGAAGCAGGCCTCTGCATTTCACATTACCTGTGCCGTCGGTTGTGAATTGGCCTATTTGTGTGTTCCACAGTGTCAAACATCTGCTGAATCTTGGGTCTGACAAACTCAGATAAAGGGAGTTGCAGAGACAATCCTACTCAGTGCACTCGTTGTCCTACATCACCATCCCAGCACATACTCTCTCCAAACACAAAGCATTAACGCCCAGATACAAGAGACGGCCAACTGACTCCAACACTGAAATGAGGACTCCAACTCTACGTTCAGGCCAATAGATTTCTCAAACTAGATCTTTGGAGACCAATTTCCGTACTGTAATTCGCTAGTGTTCAAATCGGATGTACGTGTCCAGACATCACCAACCAATCTCTATGTGCTGCTGTGGTCATGACCTAGGCCTCAGTAACTATGGAGCAAACCCCAACACTTCCATCGCTCTAGATTGACACCATTGCTGTTTGCCACATTGCGAGGGCCGCAAAATGAATGTGTGTGGCCGGAGCTCACAGACTGAGACAGATCGGTAACAATCAGACTGGAATGGCTTTTCAAACCACCTCCTAATGTTTGAATCCGACCTTCAAACATCGTATTACATGTGTTTCATCAAAAATCTACCTGAATACAACCTGGATATGACAGATCTGGACTGGCGGTCTGAACAGCCTTATTAGCCAACGATCAGACCAGATGTGTGCGGTCAAACATCACCAACCTAGCAGCAAAAATCTGATTTCATGTGACGTTTTGCTGTCCAGACTATCAAAAATCAATCTGGATACGCCAAAAATCAGATCTGGACTGGCAGTCTGAACAAGGCCCTATCTGCAAGTGATGAGGTCAGATGTGTGTCCAGACATCACCAACCTATCTGCATGTGTTGTTGTGGTGGTGACGACGACGTAGGCCCCGGTAACTACGTAGCAAACCCCAACACTTCCATCGCTCTAGATTTGACATCATTGTTGTTTGCCACATTGCGAGCTCCGCAAAATGAATGTGTGTGGCCGGGGCGTCAGATCAGATTGGAATGGCATTTCAAACCACCTCCTAATGTTTGAATCCGACCTTCAAACATCGTATTACATGTGTTTCATCAAAAATCTACCTGAATACAATCAGGATATGACAGATCTGGACTGGCGGCCTGAACAGCCTTATCAGCAAACGATCAGACCAGATGTGTGCGGTCAAACATCACCAACCTAGCAGCAAAAATCTGATTTCATGTGACGTTTTGCTGTCCAGACCATCAAAAATCAATCTGGATATGCCAAAAATCAGATCTGGACTGGCAGTCTGAACAATGCCCTATCTGCAAGTGATGAGGCCGGATGTGCATGTCCAGACATCACCAACCTATCTGTATGTGTGGTTGTGGTGGTCACGATGTAGGCCCCGGTAACTACCTAGCAAACCCCAACACTTCCGTTTTCCTGGATTTGACAAGTAGCGAGTTACACGAAACACACACTGAAATCCGATTTGAGCGGCCGGATCACACAAACCGGGACACATCTGTACGAATACGATTAGAACGGCATTTCAAACCACCTCCAAATGTGGTCTGGATCCGATCTGCAAAACTCATACTTCATGTGTTTTATCAAAAATCAATCTAGATACCATCTGGGTATGACCGATCCGGACCGGCAGTCTGAACTCAGCTCTATTTGCAAGTATCCAGATCAGATATGTGTGTCCAGACATCACCAACCTAGCTGCAAAAATAAAAAACTAGATTTCATGTGACTTTTTGTTGTCCAGGCTATCAAATACCAATCTGGATACAATCTGGATTTGGCCCGACAGATGTCAAAGCAGCATTCGGGACCTATAAAGAAGGGGTAGGGGCGAGAGCCAGCTATCCACGATTGTGTCATACTGCTGAGGTGGGGTGTGGGGTGGCCTGAGCCCAGATGGTGGAACAAAGTAAAGCATGTGCAGGCTCCGTCCTCATTCATGCTCCATGGTAGTAGAGAGGAGGGAGGAGGAAGAGTGAACACGGTTAACAGCAAAGCATTCCCATCTCCTTCAGAGCAAAGTACCGATCAGGGAGTGACTGATAGATACTATGCGTCCGGATAGATGGATGGAGGGAGGCACTGCTGCAAAGGACCTGAGAGGCCATGAATGCGCTTGGTGAATGTGCATGACGAGCACCATGGGCGATCCAAACCCGCTTAAAATCTCCGAATAAAACCCGAATAAGTCTGCAAATACGTGAACTAGTGAACTAGTCGCGGACAGCAACAGGGATCTCTCAGCTGCATGCTAGCTACAGCCAGCTACATGAAGTCTCCCATCCATCCGCGCAGTGGGTGTTGTTCCAGTCCACCTCAACACGCCCAGTTATCTGGACCAAACTTCGACCATTAATAACTCCGGACACAGAATGAACTGACGCTAGCTGTGTAAAACGAAACCAAGTTAAGCGAACTACTGCGACATCCCCAACGTGGTTTTCAACCAGCACACCATCAGCACATGTCGTATCGCATCGCTTTCTCCACGCACTGGCTGGACCACAGAGAAGGCTAGCATGTTAGCATCTGGCTATGCAATATGCAAGGCAAGCATCCCTCCAGACACACATACACCCCTGCACTTCAGTGACCCGCTGTTTCCTAAGGATGCAGAGGCTGTGTTTCGGAGGGGGGCTCTAGAGCTAGCCGAGCCAGACAGAGCTTAGCTAACAGTTGACTGACTGCATGTAACATGGTTTGTGTGGCTGATGTGCTTCCAACAGTGTGCGGGGCGTCGTATGCAGCACAGTGAAGGTTATACTCGGTTAACATTACTCAATTTCACTTTTAGACCCAGTAACTCAGCTAGCTTAGCCATGTCACACTCTGTGCTTTGTTTCTTCTTCTTGTTTTACCTTACGTCTCCTGGTTTCAGCAGTCCCGCTCCACACAAAGCATTGATATATGACTCGCAGGTTTTGCTTCCAATTGTCCACTTTAAAGCCGTTCACATGGGAGCACCCGGCCGGACACATGACAGAAACGACATGCAGGTTTTGTTGTGGTTTCGAGTGAGGAAACGTGTCCGACAAGAATTACTAGCCAAAAACTAGCACGCTAGCTGTCCAGAGTGGTTTCCGAATGAAAACGGAACAACTCCTCAGAGGTCCAGGTCGAAAATCGGGCATCTGCTTACTAAAAGTGCTCCTCGTTTGCTTTACTTTGAGTCCATTAGCTGGTATATACACGCTCCGGGTTCTGGCTGTCCCTGTCTCGCGTTAGCCTCCACATTTGCTAGTTCCAGTACTTCCACTTACACTCAACAGATTTTTTTTATGGTCGGCAACAGCAATACGGATTTGAAGAGCACACCATGAGCTCTGCTGCGCCCGCCCCCCGCGCGTTCCGATTGGCTGACACAGATGGGTTTCGCGGGCGGTTGGTCGGCGATGATACTATTTCCCTTTGATGCCACGCCCATGCGAGTTACAGTAGACACGTGATTGGTCGAGAGAGATGCCTTTTCCGAGTGAGTGGGCGGTCTTACCGGTCAAATGTCGCCTATCAGATGAGGGGTTTTTTTTCACTCTCTCAAATCACAGATTCATAAAAAGGGAAACAGGAAAAGACACAGAGATTGTTATATTTCTGTTATTATTGTTTAATTCAGTGTGGAATTGATATTCAATTGATATTCACTTTGTAATATTCACTTTGTTTTGTTTTATTTGGATTATTTTGATTAATTAAATATTAATTGATACGTTTCAAGTCAATTCAAGAAGTTTTATTGTCCATACTTACATTTACATTTATGGCATTTATCAGACGATCTTATCCAGAGCGACTTACAACCGTGCTTAGCGTTCTGTTGGATAATGTTTCCCAGCTAGTATGAGTAAGTTAGGAGTCTAAAACTCACCCTGAGCTCAGACACTGCCCGAACAAGGGCTAGTGCTGCTACCTAGAGAGAACAATACACAGATATATAAAGCATAAGTGCACTACCTGGCAACCC
The DNA here is from genome assembly GCA_034552555.1 of Semaprochilodus insignis. Classification (NCBI taxonomy): domain Eukaryota; kingdom Metazoa; phylum Chordata; class Actinopteri; order Characiformes; family Prochilodontidae; genus Semaprochilodus; species Semaprochilodus insignis. The sequence continues at coordinate 1,229,667 of CM067477.1, forward strand.
AACCCAGCTCTCATACCTAGAGAGAAGAAAGGTCATGGTGAGTATAAGTGCAACAACAAGGTATTTCAGCATACGCATATACTAGTGCTCTCTCGTTTAAGTGCTTTACACAGAGACGGGTCTTCAGCCTGCGCTTGAAGACTGTGAGAGACTCAGCTATACGGACAGCCAGTAGGAGTTCATTCCACCATCTGGGAGCCAGGACAGAGAAGAGTCTGGACGCTTGTCTTCCATCCGTTTTCAGGGATGGCGGATCGAGACGAGCTGTACTTGAAGCTCGAAGGGCTCGTACAAGACATACAGAGGATTGAAATTGCGTTACTCTCCGTCCCAAGGTGTAGCAAATAAACATTTAATGATAAATAGATTACAACTAAAACTAAAACAAGAACAAGAGTATATTCAATGTATTAAACACTAAACATAAAATAGACTGACGCAAGACATACGATAGAATAAAATAAGGGCCCTGAGAGACATAATGAGACAGTAAGACACTGAAGACAATAAGGGTGATAGAGTGACGTGTGCACTAGCAGAATTAAGATTCAGGATTAAGGTGGATGTGACAGGGCCAGTATAACCAGCAGTGCAGGTTGAATAACATTAAGGCTGTTTGAAGTGATGAGTGCAGACCAGTTCACAGTCCCAGTTCGGTGTTACTGGGGGGATTAAGTGGGAATGCAAGGATAAAATCTTAAAGGCTGTTTAAAGTGTGTTCATCCCAGTTCGGTATTGATGGGGGGTTCAGGGTGCTGAGTTTGTGTGTGCAGGGAGCAGAAGTGGGAGGGGGGTAGAGCAGGGAGAGAGTTCAGCATCCTGACAGCCTGGTGGATGGAGCTGTGCCTCAGTCTGCTGGTCCTAGCTCCTAGACTCCGCAGTCTCCTCCCTGATGGCAGCAGATTGAAGAAGCTGTGTAGTGGGTGGGTAGGAGCTCCTGCCAAGCGGAGGGCTTTACGCGTGAGGCGGGTGCTGTGTAAGTCCTGAAGGGAGGGGAGAGAGGTGCCGATGATCTTCTCAGCTGCTCTCACGGTGCGCTGGAGGGTCCCATAGCACACAGTGATACAGCTGGTCAGGATGCTTTCGATGGCCCCTCCGTTTGCATTACAAACTAGCACAAAACAGTGCTGTTTTGGTTTGTTTTCGTTTTTTTATCTTCCCCAGAGACACATAAGATAGTCCATATGTGCAAGTGAGCCGCTGAGCCTTGTCTAAAGTTCGGTTAATTATCTAGCTCCCTTTTGAATAAATGATTTGCATCCCACAGACGAGGGCAGCGATCTCACCGGATGAAAGCATTTGAATGACGTCTCCTTTGATTGGTTTTGCAAAGCTTTGCCTGTGGCCCGGTTTTAATTATACTATTCTGTTTATTAGACTATTTAATTAACCAGAACTAGTGTTCCTCAGTCTCGGGCCTTTGGGATCCTTCCTGTATGGAATAATGTATTCCCTCCTCCAACGGAACCGAGTTATTTCTTCAGCTCATTATCACACCATTTCAGGACTGAAGCAGTTGTATCAGACAAGGAAAACATTGAGTGCAGCGCCGCAGGATTGGATTGGATACGCTGGTATGAAGTATGTTTATTTCTGCCCAAACTGTCTCTCATAATGGGGCCATTCCATTCAGAACCTTTGGATCCATCACTCTGTGATAGCCTGATCTACACCAGTAATTATCAAATCCAATTAAATTAAATGAATTTATATAGCGCTTTTTACAGCTGATGTTTCTCAAATCAGCTTTACAGAAATTCAGTAATACTGATTCATTAAGGAGAGAAAAGAAAGAAGCCCCCGGTGAGCAAGCCGAAGGCGACAGTGGCGAGGAAAAACTCCCTCAAGGTGGAGGAAGAAACCTTGGGACTCTGGTCCAAACTACATTCTGAAATATAATAATTATGGCTCCAAACACCTCATCACCTCGATTCATCTCATGGTCATTGCCCTCTCGTCCTCTCAGATGCCCTCGTTCCTATCATTCTCTATTCTTGCTAATCTTAAGACCAAACTGGATCAAGCCTAGCCTTGTGTGTGCTTCAAGAACTTTGACAACAACAACCTGGACATTTCTACAATCTACACCATTGTAGAATTCACATACCTAGATGTTTGACTCACATCTGGACAGATGTTCATTTCCATAGCTCTCTTCTTTTTCTATTTTGACACACAAGTTCAATGTGCTAAAGGTGCCATATTCAAAAACACCACCCAACTCCACCCGATGGCTTTATTCACATACTGTACTGCGATTAAACCAATTAGTTACTGGTTGTTGATTTAAGATAAGATAAGCTTTATTATCCCACATGGGAAAATTTGCATCGTTACGGTAGAAGAATAGCAGATACAGAACAAGAGGTAGACTAAAGTGCAGGTTTACAGAATACAAAATAAGAAATTACAGAAAATAAATAAATAAATCTCTATTGTTAGGTTAAAATACAATAAAATACAATAAGAAACTACACAAATTTACATTGTAATTGCACAGATATATATATCACACGGTTACTGAAAGATATTGCACAGATATTTTAAAGATATTTCACAGTTACGTTTACCACAGATACTGATAATCTGGCAGTCACCTAAATACTGAGGGTATAGGGAGTCAGAGTGCATGAGTTATAGTGATGTTGGTAGTCAGTACAAGATGTATACAGGTGATGTACAGGTAATAAGGTGTGGCAACAAATATTGGTCAATAATTAAGTCACATTGAATATGTGATTTATGTGAAAATTAATTGAATTCTTAATTGAATATGTAATGAAATATAAGTTCATGCAGCAATTTGACGCCGTATGTAAACAAGTTTCACTGGCCCGTTCAAGCACTGTTGATATCCACAATAGGCTTCGAAAGCATGTTGTTTACCACAACACCAAATTTTCCATGACAGCAGTAAATTAACATCATTGTGCCCACCTCTAGGTTTAGGTGGTCTTGCACAGCCAATTATTTTCACACATGAGACCGTGAAGCTGGATAAACTCCTCATTCGATGTTCTTTATATTCAGTTATAACATTTGTCTAGCTCAGTAATTCAGTTTTGAGAACGAGGTTTTGTGTACGGATGCTTGGATCTATTGTGGTACAACCGAAAATCAAAGCTCCACTCCCAGTAGCCGTAGACCATTTTACAGTGACTACAAAGTGCATGTTTGAAGGGTTTGTACATAATATCATTCCTGGAGTCATCATTAACCTTTACTTCATTTTGAGTGTAGAACTTCTGACCTCCAGTCTCTCTGACCAATCACTCACAAATCTATCTACGTCAGTGGCCCGAGCTGTTTCAACTCCTCCCTGCTCCTTCCACAGAGGCGCCTTCATTCCTTTATTATTTCTACCGTCTCAGCAGTCCTCACATCCGCCATCAGCACGGATTAAATGAGAAAGAATAACCAGATATGTTTTTTTGATATAATGCCAGAAGTGTTCTTTGGCATGATTCTGTAGAACCTAATCATTTATTTACATTTACCTTTATGGTGTTTAGCAGACGCTCTTATCCAGAGAGACTTACAGCCATGCTTAGGGTTACGTTGGATAATGTTCCCCAGCTAGTATAAGAAGACGCTGTCCGAACAAGGGCCAGTGCTGATACCTAGAGAGAACAATACACAGACATATATAAGCATGAGTGCACTACCTGGCAACCCCAACCCAGCGCTCATACCTAGAGAGGAGAGGGGTTATGGTCAGTGTAAGTGCAAAACAAAGTATTTCAACATCCACATCTACTAGTGCTCACTCACTGAAGCGCTTTACACAGAGACGGGTCTTCAGTCTGCGCTTGAAGACTGCGAGAGACTCAGCTGTTCGGACAGCCAGTGGGAGTTCATTCCACCATCTGGGAGCCAGGACAGAAAAGAGTCTGGACGCTTGTCTTCCATGCGTTTTCAGGGGTGGCGGGTCGAGTCGAGCTGTACCTAATCTGCATCTGCCACATACACCACACTGCATATGACTGTTTATCACAGAGAGCGATGGATCGTAGTCTTGCAAGGCCCCACAGCTTTTGAGACACCATGGGTCTTGAGGCCTGAGGCTTCTAATTCCTCTGACTATCAGAGACCCCTGGGCACTGACCCCAATGGCCCAGTCAGTAATCAATCCCTGACCACGATTCAGACACACAATTCCCTGAACTTAGTGGAATCCCTATGGCTTCTGTTATGCCTGTTTTGAGTAAATAGACTTTATGACCTTTTACCGAGAAACACATCTGAATTGTTCTCTGTGGTAAGACAGTGAGGTACACTGATCGGTTCCAAAGGGGAATTCTTATGGTAAGTGTCTTCAGATCCGAAGCTAGAGTGTCTTCAAATCCGAAGCTAGAGTGTCTTCAAATCCGAAGCTAGAGTGTCTTCAAATCCGAATCCACAGTGTCTTCAAATCTGAAGTTTTCACGTACACGTCGTTGCTGTCCAAAGAAAAACACGTATCTCCATTTTTGTTGATTTTTACTTTTATGCATCATTTGATCACATGAGTGGACATTTACATTTACATTGTGACATGCAAAAGCATGTCAGAAGTGGGATTCGAACCCACACCTCCAGGGGAGACTGTGACCTGAACGCAGCGCCTTAGACCGCTCGGCCATCCTGACTGTGAATTAACCGCTGCCTTTTGTTCAGGCAGCATGTCACCAGGTTGAAGCGCGAAGCAGGCACAGCTTGTCGGGAGGTAAATGAAAAGAGCCCTACGTAGTCGGCAGGACTCGAATCTGCGCGGGGAAACCCCAATGGATTTCAAGTCCATCGCCTTAACCACTCGGCCACGACTACCAAACGCTACAGACTGCTTCATACCAGCGTCCGAAATTGCTCAATCCAGCCATAAGC
>CM067477.1:1235029-1250695 GCA_034552555.1 Semaprochilodus insignis
GGGGAGACTGCGACCTGAACGCAGCGCCTTAGACCGCTCGGCCATCCAGACTGCTACTGGGTTTTTTTTCTGGCACATCGGAGACGTTTTTACATTTATGCCTCCACATTAAAGCGGGCCCAGGCAACAACACTTCTACTGAATTAACTGACTGTGGCTTGGGCAGCCTGTCGCCGGGTTCAAGTGTGAGGCAGGCACAGCTTGTCGGGAGGTGAACGGAAAGAGCTCTACGTAGTCGGCAGGATTCGAACCTGCGCGGGGAGACCCCAATGGACTTCTAGTTCATCAACTTAACCACTGTGTGAAGCAGACACAGCTTGTCCGGTGGTAAACAAAAGCTGCCACGTAGTCGGCAGGATTCGAACCTGCGCGGGGAGAGCCCAAAGGATTTCTAGTCCATCGCCTTAACCACTCGGCCACGACTACCAAACAGAAAGGATCCGTCCATACCATTGTCTGAAATTGCTCAATTTAGCCATAAGTCCAACAGGAACGCAAGACAGGTCAAATACAAGTCAGAACTGGGATTCAAACCCATGCCTCCAGCGGAGTCAGCTGCCTAAACACAGCACCTTACGGCACTTGGCCATGCTGATTGCGGTTGGTTTGTTTGTAGGTCATGTCAGAGACAGTTTTATATTTTAACCACCACATTAAACACGAGGTACGCAACAACCCTCCCACTTAATTAACTTAGACAGTGTCTAAAATTTCTCAACACAGCCATAAGCCTCAGGACATGCTTTTTTTTTTCAGGAGAAGCTTGGCTGTTGCCAGGTGAATTTGAGGCACTCCTCCCTGGTTTAGCCATTTAGTACCTAGGCTAACGGGAGGGGTGGAGGGCGAGCTGTCACTTTTTTGGTGTACAAATGACCACATTGGAATATATATATATATATGTTTCTGGATCCACAATTGTGTTGCTATTGTTGGTTTATTGATGACCGAGTCGTTCCACCACTGACTTCTTGTCGGAATTTAGCGAGATGCTTACCATTGCCAGTTCCGTGATCCCATCTCTGGTTGTACCTGGTGACTTTTACATTCATTTGGACTCAGCCTCCTCTATACCTGCTGACTTCTTGTCACTGCTAAACTGTTTAACCCAACATGTTGCTTTCCCACCCCATAAACATGGCCGTATTCTAGATCTAATTAGCTTTACTGGTTTTAAGTGGGGTTTCTGCTGTTCGTAATGTTGTTTCAGATCACAAACTTATTACAGCTGACCTTCTGTCCTCCCAGTTCTAAGTCACCTTCTGCAATCTCTTTCTATAATGTTGCTGCTGTAGATCCTTTGTCTATCTCTGGTGAACCTAAATCCTCCTCTCTTTCTATGACCTTTATCTCCTCTAAAGACCAGTACTGTGCCTCCTCTCACTCCTCTCCCTGGTTTACTCCTGAGCTTCACACTCTGGAAACCATTAGCAGATGCCTTGAGTGCCTCTATAAAGGAGCTGATTTGCACGTACACTCTCCCACCTTCTCCGACCATATGCTCGTCTATAAAGCTGCGTTAAATGTAGCTCGCTCTGCTTACTACTCTCGTTAATTAATGGCCATGATCCCAAATGACTTTTTTCCATTGTCAGCGAAGTACATTAACTAATTCTATCAGTTTCCTGCTGTTCTGAAAAGTGTACTGCTTTGTGTGTCCATGCTGAAATTAGTTTTGTCTATAGAGATCGTCTTAACTCTGTCCTTCCTGGTTGTTCTGCCTCATTTCTTCAGGCCTTTAGCAGCTTCTTATCCAGTTTCTGTCCTATTCAAACTGGCTAAATCTCAAACCTCCTGAAGCTCAGTCTCTCCGATATTTCCATTTCAATTTCCCATCTCATTAGTCTGTTTCCTACCGCTGGTCCTGTTCCTTGTGCTTTGAAAATGGCCTTTACAGCTGGTGGTGTGTTAGTGGGGTGTGTTGTGCTGCTGGAGTGTTTAAACACTGTGTCCACTCACTGTCCACTCTATTAGACACTCCTACCTTGCTGCTCCACCTTGTAGATGCACAGTCAGAGATGATAGCTCATCTGCTGATGCACAGTTGGTCATCCTTCATCAGTGGTCACAGGATGCTGCCCACAGGACGCTCCCCACAGGACGCTGCTGCCCACAGGACGCTGCCCACAGGATGTTGCCCACAGGACGCTGCCCACAGGCCTCTGCTCTCTGGACTCTACCCACAGGATGCTTCTGCTCACAGGACGCTGCTGCCCACAGGACACTGTTGACTGGATAGCTTTGCTTGGTGGACGTTTCTCAGTCCAGCAGTGACACTGAGGTGTCACACACTAACACACCACCACCACGTCAGTGTCACTGCAGTGCTGAGAATGATCCACCACCCACATCATACCTGCTCTGTGGTGGTCCTGTGGGGGTCCTGACCATTGAAGAACAGGGTAATACAGTACACAGAGAAACAGATGGACTACAGTCTGGACCTGTACAACTACAGAGTGTCCTATATGGTCAGTGGAGCTGATAACAGGGACAGTGAGTGTAGATACAGGGAGGAGGTTTTAATGTTATGGCTGATTGGTGTATAATTGGTTATAAGGCTGCTGCAGGTGGTTAAACCTGGACGCTAATTTGATTTAGAGCAGGTTCTGAACAGAGTGTATGCAGAAAAACATTACTGACTCCTCACAGTAGTCCAGAAAATACACTCACACTCTCTCTCTCTCTCTCTCTCACACACACACACACACACACACACACACACACACAGACAGCAGTCACTATCACTAGGGTAATTCTTCTCCCAGCTGCTAGGGGCAGTGTTAACCCCTTAGGTTTAATGTTAAGAGGGAGAAGAAGAGAGAGTTTGGAGGGAAGTTTGAGTTTCAGGCCTGTTTAACACATGTGTGTTCTTCAAGCATGTTCCTTAGCCCAGTGCTTCCCAACCCTGGTCCTGGAGGCCCACTGCTTTATGCTATTGAGGCTTTCTGATAGAAGATAAAACAAAATGGATTGCTGCTGAACTGCATCAACATCACATGGGATTGAAAAGTATTCAAGCATGGAATGGACATTCTGGAACCTGGTGAGACTGTTTCAGTATACCAGCTAAAAACTTGTTTGCTTTGTTGTTTATTTGTTTGTTTGTTTGTTTGTTTGTTTATCCTGAATCTGGTGCATTTGTTAATAAGCTCACCTGAGCCCCCTTGTGTGTTTAAGGTGGTAGTACCTTCAGGCACGAGGATGATGGGGCTATAAATCCCTGCAGGGTGTGAGTGATGGGATGCATAGATTGGGAAGAGGTGCTACAGTGCAGGGAATGTCTCGTTCCATGTGTGGAAAATGGCTCCAGAGCAGATGTTAATGATTGGCTAAAAGGAGTGACTGCATTTGGGTGTGCCAAAAACCATAGTGTGAAGGAAGTAGCTGAATCTGCAGGTGTATGGAAGCGTACGGTCATACGGGTCTACCAGCAGTGGCTAAAATCCCAGTCTACAGGGAATTCTCCTCGGAATTGTGCCAGAAAAGACCTCCACCAAATCTGGACCAACTGACCAATTCTGAACATTGATGTGGCCTACGGCCTTTTGGGGGATCTGTAATCTCTGCATAAATCTCTAACAAAGCCTTCTATCTTCTCTTTATTAGTTTGCTTTTTCATACCAGGAGTTAATGAGAACTGGCCATCTTCTGAATCGTTTTACTCCTTCTAAATTAATCCCATTCTAATTCCCATTGTCTGTTTTTTGTTTTTTTGTTTTTTTGTAATATTTTGTGAAAAAATAGATATACACCATATGGACAAAAAATTTTGGGACACCTCTACATTACACCTACAAGAACTTTCATGATATCCCATTCTAAAACACAGTCAGGCAGGTAATGTTCTCCTCTTGTTCTCCAAACCCAAATTCTTCCATCAGACCTCCAGATAGAGAAGCGTGATTGGTCATTCCACAGAACATGTTTCCACTGCTCCAGATTCCAGTGGCGGCACTTTACACCACTCAGTCTGACGCTGTGCATTGTGGTTGGTTGTGTAAGGCTTGCATGCAGCTGCTCACCCATAGTAACCCCACTCTGTACCTTTATGTGGTCTGACACTTCGTGATGGCACACTACTACACTGCACACTGCACACTACAGTAGTATGTACTGCACACTGTATACGCCCCCTGTGTGTAGTATACAAGTTCTGACCTACAGTGTAGTATTACTAATACAGTCACATGACCAGTTACCTCACATTTACCTCAGAGCTGTTATTACTGTATCCACTGTTTAGAACTAGCTGCTGCTAACACTGCTCAGTTCACCTGAAACACGTTTAGCCTAGCTGTTAGCTACCCTCGGCTATTTCACTCTAGAACTGATCCTCTAAAGCGAGTTCATCTTTTATTAATCTTCAGACCTGTATATTTTAACTTTCTGAGGCTCATTCTGAAGAACACACACCCCACTACAATCACTACACCCACATTTACACTCGGAGTGGGCTGCGTTTAGCTCCCCAGTGTTACCCGCTGCCATTTTCTCTGGCTGAAGCAGGCTGAGAGCTGGTGAGGCTGTGGTGCATGATGGGATGCAGTACACCATGAAGATAGCTCCCCCTGTACACTAGAACATCTGACTGGAGTAGAACACCATCCGGGTATCTCCAGTGCACCATGAAGATAGCTCCCCCTGTACACTAGAACCTCTGACTGGAGTAGAACACCGTCCGGGTATCTCCAGTACACCATGAAGATAGCTCCCCCTGTACTCTAGAACATCTGACTGGAGTAGAACACCATCCGGGTATCTCCAGTACACCATGAAGATAGCGCCTCCTGTATACTAGAACCTCTGACTGGAGTAGAACACCATCCGGGTATCTCCAGTACACCATGAAGATAGCTCCTCCTGTGTACTAGAACATCTGACTGGAGTAGAACACCACCAGTACACTACAGATTTACAGTGTGGTCGCATACTACATAGAACTTTTAGGTAGATTTAGTATCTGAGTAGTATGTAGTATGCCATTTGGAATACAGCCATTGCTTCAATAATTAGGAGCTCTGTCCCAATACTTTTGTCCATATAGTGTTTAGGTGGAACGTTATTCTAGAGCATTGTTTTAACCTGGCAAACCTGTTACATCATACAGCTTGTCCAATAGAATCGATCATGCTTATAAGCCTCTACTTTACCTAGCATCCTAATAGGAAAGTCTGTTTACACGTCGGCCATCTTTGCAAGTTAATTCTAGTCATACAAGACCCGACTCCTCTCTCTTCACAGATCACAATGAGGGGTTGCGTTCCCTACTACAGCCACAATATCACTGACCCTTCCCTGCTCACTGTGTAACCAGCAAGCTGATTGGCTCTTTCTCATGTAGGGCGGGACTTTGTCTGAGCTTTACCATTCATCCTTCACTCAGTGACTGGTCTCCTTCTTTAAACTCTGCTGTAGCCCGGTACCGAGCCGGTTGGTCCATAAGCATGGTAAAAGCACGTCATGGTAACTGAGTAGGGCTTAAGATCAGCCTGGCTTACTGAGTTGGCTCGGTTAGTGGAGCACCCCCCCCAGGGACATCTGTTCTTTGTTACTCCCTCATGTCTTCAGCCGGGAATTCTGATGGTTATCCTGCCTACTTGAGCTCTAGATCTGCCATGCGCTTGAGCCTCTCCCTAGCTCTCACTTGGCACCTCGCTCAGTTTGTCAGCCTCCTGTACAAGGAGAACTAGGCTTAATGCTCACTCTATGACTCGACAGGCTGCATTTGACACAAGAATTGGGTTGTAAACCCGAACTCTGACCAGAACTACACCATCAGTGTTTTCGGTTTGGACAGTTTTTTGCTTGGGAGTGTATATGTAGGTTGAAGGTACACAAAAACGTCAAATCAGATGGTACTTGGTATGCATTTATGTTTTGCAAATATGTTCCGAGTGTTATATGACTGTAAGGTAGCAAATACAGCGAATCTGGTTCCGTCATGACCTGAATTGTCCAGTTGTAGCCATCCAATAAGGCCCTTATCAGAGTTGCTCATGTATTGGAGAGCAGAGATCATTCAAGAGCGGTGTTACACAGTAAATGTCTCCATCTGCTGGCTAAACGTGAAACCACAACCTGCATGGATCACTTACAGGGAACTGACTGTCAGGATGGCAGGCGGCTGAATTCAGGTACAGCGATAAGGCTCGTCCTTGCTTACGTCACATGCGCGGCCGAGTGTGAAACTTGAATCATTAGCATATCTCACCATGTCAAACCTATCTACCAAGTTCCATTCCTGTCGGTTGGTTCCTTCTGTTTGCAGCTATGTTTTGATGGTGAGTGTAGGTGTTGCTTTGGTTAGGCCCAAACCCATTTCACCCCTTGCCCCTATCACTATGTAGGGCGAAGTGTTAGGGCTACATGGCCCTTCAAACGGAGATTTTTCAGAGGCACACTCCAAACGGAGTGTTATGAGAAAATTCCCAGAATGCCCTGCGAATCATCGGCAAGACGGCTGCACAAGTGACCAAAGAGACCCATAAATATGAATATCTTCTCTGTTAAAGCCGCTGTACTGTAAGATCACCACTGTAAAAGCGTTTTATGGTCATTTTCTTCATTGGAATTTCCCGTTCCATCTTAAATGGTGTAGCAGTTACGTTCTAGCACCTGAGGTTGCCGCACCATTTAAGGTGGAATGGGGAAATTCGATCATGAAGCTGGAGATTAAAAAGCTCAGTTCACCTTCATATCACCGAAGAATTCTTGGTGGTGATAATAAATAATGGTCATCCCCCTCTTTGAGGTCATATGATGCCCTAAATGTTTTTAAGCAGTGAGGAGCTGAATAATGGAGCTGTTAATGACGTCATGTTGTTTGTTGTTTGTGCTCTTGTTTATTAGGTGACTTGTTTGATTGATTGGTGTGTAAAACTGAAGTCCGTGCTTTTCGTCTGTTTACATAAAAGCCGCTGACGACACCTGATGGCATATCTGGTTCTTGAAGGGTCGTCCCATTTTAAAGGGGGAAGATTTCAACCACTACCTCTTATAACTCCGTTTCAAGCGGGTGGGGTAAACATAAGGAATGGGATTGGGCCTTGGCCTGCTGTGTTCTACTCTTTGCTATAGTTAATGCTGTATAAGTAAAGGAATTGTGTCTTTGACTAGTGGTTCTGGCTCTGAGAGGTCCCCTAAGAGGCATAGGGAGGGTGCCGATGCTGCTCCCCAAATACAGAGACTATTAAAGAGTACTTTCATATGTATTTAATAATAAAATGAAAAGTATTAATAAAAGTATTCTATTTAAGTAGAAGTGTACTGGACAGTGTTGAGGTGGATTGTTGTTCTAGAGTATTGCTTTAACCTGGCAAACCTGGACTCAATCATGCTTCCCTAAGCCTCAACTTTACCCAGTGTCCTAATAGGAAAGTCTGTTTACTCGGCGGCCTCTTTGCTACGACCCCTGGGCAGTATTTCTAGCTATACAAGACCCGACTCCTCACCCTTTGAATGGGGAGAGACCAAAGTCCTCAAAGCTGAAGGTCCAATTACTGTTCAATCACTGAAAACAGACAAAGACCTCACAAATGTTTAATTTATGTACATATATTTAATATTACTGATGATTATATTTAGCATAGTAAGTATATCAAAAGCACACTTTCAGTATATTAATCATGAGTGCAGGAAAGAATATTAAGCATACCTTAATTAGGAATACTTCAGTGTAGTCCAGGTAAAAATGAAATGGATTTTAATGTACTAGAAATGTACTTTTAATATCAGCAAGCATATTATTGTTTTAGCATACTTAATATGAATTAATTATTTGTCTGTGGAGCTTTTTTTCTTCTTTCTTATAACTGGAGCCTGACTGTTTCGTTATACTGTACAACCCTGTATTGGTATAATGACAAAGTTGAATAGAGAATATATATATATATATATATATACACACACACACACACACACACACACACACACACACACACACACACACACACATCATTACCTTCCAGTGATGCTGTGCTAGACCAATAAGAGTCCTTGGGCAACACTAACACTACATTGGCCTACCTGTAATATGATTAACCATGTAAGTCATTCTGGATAACCGGTCAGCTACATGCTGTAAATGGTTAGTGGTGTGTGTGTGTATGTATGTGTGTGTGTGTATATGCGATTTATCAGCAGTGGTGGACGAAGTACACAAACCATGTACTTGAGTTAAAGTAGAGATACCCAAGGTAAAATCTTACTCCTGTGTCAGTAGTTCCTCCCTTTAGACCTCCACTGGAGTAACAGTACTAAAGTATTTTTGAAGTATTTATTAAATATATCTCTTTAATGCTCATTTATTTAGTATGTTTAGTGAGTATGTACAGCATATTAATGCTACCCTGCTGTAGAGTAATAACCTGAGTCAGGGACAATATGTTTGATCTGTTCACTAACCCCCATCCTGCTTTACCTGCCTTCCTCCAGGTGGTCTTTGATGTAGTCCAGGCCTGAAATGGGCATTTCCATGGTTAACATTCCATGAGTGAGCTTGTTGTTTTGTTTTTACGCCACATAGAACTACAGATTTCCCATAATGCAGTGGAGTAAACGGTCAGATATTAGAGTTTGAAATGGAGTTAAAGTACAAAGTTGTCCAAAATGGAAATACTTCAGTACAGATACATGAAAAAAATACAATAAAAGTACAATAACTAATTACATTTACTGAGTTACTGTCCTCCACTGTTAATCACAAACAAGAAAATTTGTGTCTGACAACAACAAAACAATGAAATTAAACATAAAGGAAATTAGTAACTAAATATGAACATCTGAAATGTACTGTAGTATAATGTATATGTTCTGTACTCTCTAATATACTGGAGTAGAAGTAAAGTAATGAGACATGTCCACTTCAGCTTTGCATATTATTTATTGGTAACCCAATTTTCAAATCAGGGGGATGGGACGATTTTAGCTGGAGGCTCTTACTGCACTTGAAGGCATGTAGACGTACAGGGAGTAATCTGAATCAGCCTGATCCTCCAGTTTGTCAGTCCTGTAATGATGGGTGTGGCTGCCTTTTGTTTATACAGCAGTATCGGTCCCCCTAGGAACGCAGTCGTTTCTATGAAGACGCATCCACAGACATGCTGAGTGGTTAAGAACAGGCAGACTGAGTCTTTGGCTTTCTGTAAAGGAAAGTTGACGGCTCATAAAATAAATATCACGTAATTGATAAAAAAATTAAAATGGAATTGAAATGTTCCTGGGCATAACAAGCATGATGTGTCATATCATTAAAAAGACTAAATTCTTATTGGATATTCCCGTAGTAAGCTCATCGGACAAAAAAAAGAGTCCCCTGTGATTGAAATGCACCTAATAGCCTGTAATCCCTCCACCAGCACCAATAACAGCTATGATTGGATTTGGGCATGTACTGGACAAGTTTCTGGATGTAGCCGCATCAATGGTCAGACACTCTTACATCAAAGAATTGGTCAGTTGGTCCAGATTTGGTGGATGCCTTCCCTGGTACAATTCCGAGGAGAATTCCCCATAGACTGGGATTTTAGCCATTGCTGGTAGACCCGTATGACCGTACGCTTCCATACTTCTGCAGATTCAGCTACTTCCTTCACACTATGGTCTTTGGCACGCCCAAATGCAGTCACTCCTTTTAGCCAATCATTAACATCTGCTTTGGAGCCATTTTCCACACATGGAACGAGACATTCCCTGCACTGTAGCACCTCTTCCCAATCTATGGATCCCATCACTCACACCCCGCAGGGATTTATAGCCCCATCGTCCTCGTGCAGCTCCATCTGCAGGAACCTGAAGGTACTACCACCTTAAACACATGGGGACTCAGTTTTTGTCGGGTGAGAAATATGTCAGTTCAGAAGTCATATCATCATTAAAGGGCCCATATCATAGAAAACTGAATTTTCCTCACTTTACAGTTGGATGTAGAATGTAAACATTGAAGTTTAGGAATGCACCAATCGCCCTCCAGTCCATACGTGAAACTGAGAATTAACATATTTACATACAGCTGTATATGAAACGCTGAACACCCTGGTCAAAATATGATATGCGTATCTGCTAGAGATGGACGGATTGATCGGCTGTGTATCAATATCAGCTGACTTTCACTGTACTGGGTAAGTACCAGCCCACCAACACCGCTAACCTGATACCACACCGAGAGACCATCACTGACCCAGTACAGTGAAGATCAGACCACTAACACCGCTAACCTGATACACCACCGAGAGACCATCACTCACCCAGTACAGTGAGGATCAGACCACTAACACCGCTAACCCGATACCACACCGAGAGACCATNTACCACACCGAGAGACCATCACTCACCCAGTACAGTGAAGATCAGACCACTAACACCACTAACCCGATACCACACCGAGAGACCATCACTCACCCAGTACAGTGAAGGTCAGACCACTAACACCAGTAACCCGATACCACACCGAGAGACCATCACTCACCCAGTACAGTGAAGGTCAGACCACTAACACCACTAACCCGATACCACACCGAGAGACCATCACTGACCCAGTACAGTGAGGATCAGACCACTAACACCACCAGTACGAGTGAAGACCACTGATGCTGTGTTCACATGTTTGCGGGTTTGACAGATTACGTTAATCTGAATATTCCATCATTTCAGTGGAGCCACAGTGGAAAACTGTGATATAGTAGGCGGCAACATTCCATACAACAGTAATAAGGGTGCAGAGCTCCTCCTGCCATGGCCCACCCTGAATAAACTATCTATGCATGAATGATCATCCATTTCACCACTAACACTGTCAGCATGCCAATGTTTTTGCATGGCTTCATTCCGCAGTCGGTGAACACAGCATAACAGTCCAGCCCCACCTCTAAATCAGTCTGGGCTATGGCTAAACACTGATCAGTCCATCTCTAGTGAGAATGATGTACACGTCCTCTACAGCGAACTTACTGCACAGTATCTATTTATTTGCTGTGTATAACATAGTGGGGGGGATAATTGAATCATAGACCATGCCATGTGCACAGGCCTCGATCATCAAGTTATCGGGCCCCTGGGCCCCTACCTGGCCACCTTTCTATTCTGGGTAGTTGGTGATTGTTCAGTTGGTTTGTTTGAATGTCTCAGCAGGTTATACAAGGCCTGTGCAGCACCATGATAGTGGGATACTAACCGTAGTGTTGAGCATGTCCTCCTTATTAATGCATATCATCACTGTCTAACGAAAAACATGTCTCCATTTGTTTTGTTGATTTTTACTTTTATGCATCATTCGAACCCAGCAGCTGCTGTTTACACTGTCTACCAATTTCATGACAAATGGACCAACAGAAATGGCCCAAATCTGCTTGGTAAAACGTCTGGCTCCATTGACTTACATTGAAATTGAAATACATTTTTGGCCTCTCCTGTAAAGTTGCCATTTTGGAGATACTTGTTTTAATTTGGACAGAGGCGATATTGTTTGCCGTCAAGATGAATCGATTATGCACGTGGTAATGAGAGCACAGGGTTACATAACCCCAACCACCGCACATACAATTGCCCTGATAAGGAGTGAACTGCATTCACTTCACAAGCACTTTTCCTCCAGTGCAAACCGTGTAGATTAAAGTCAGACATCTGAAATAAAGTACATACAGACGGAAGGAAGCAGCGAACGTAAACACCCAAGCATCCTGAGCTAAAGCATGCTGCCACAGCGGCCATGGAGGGCGTTTCTGATTTCCTGCTTATTTAGATTTAATCTCTGGCGATGCAGATCAATGCCAACAAGGACGATTTTACACTCCTTCCGTTTTCATATTTTCATATTTGGCTTTGGAAGTATCCTGTCTCCCTTCACAGACCCCACAGCCACTTCTATAGAGTATCTGGAGCTGCAGACTCAAAGCACGTTCACAGGAATGACAGCTCACTGCTGGGTACCTGAAAGCCTGGGTGTAACGAATGCTAAGCTGTGACCGGAGGAGAACATCAAGCAGACGTTTAGGAGAGCGGCCATAAATCAAAAACTAATTAGCTCATCTTTCTGCTGTGCTTTGAGTAGGGTTTTGAACGGCTAGGCCCCTGGGCCCATTGGATGAGGCAAGGGCCCATAAAGCCCACTGGATGATCCGGGCCTGCATGTGCCCAGGCTTTAGCACCCATGTGCTAAATTCAGTGAATATGTGTATGTGTATTCATATGGCAGAGATGTGTTGGCTGCAGAGGACGTGTTGACTTATTATCACTTGGATAATCCGGAATAACTCGTCATTTGACCACACACACCAACACTCGGGCTGAGTGAAGCCCTCCCTTCCTCCAAAGACTGTATGTGCACCTATTTAGCCTGCAGTGGTTTCACCCTGCCCGCTCACACGGGTACGTTATAAGGAGTGTTTCAGCCTGGCCTGCTTTATGAATGAGGACAGCCAATCAGAATGCAAGTCAGATATTTGCATATCGCTGCTGTCAGAGTGCAAATCCCACATTTTGGCATAATTCTAAAATGCCTACTGCCCTTTATGGTGAGTAGAGTTCATGCTGAACAGACCAGACTGAGTGTAAAACGTCCGGTTCCATTGACTTCCATTGGATTTCCACTGTAAAGCCATTATGCTTCAGATTTTGTTCTGACAGCAGAGATATGTATCAGTCTTAAAGGCACAGTAACAAAAACAGCCTGAGGGGTCGAGAGAGGCTGGAGAAACATGCCACCCAGACTGCTTCAGTGCAAACCACACGGATTGTTGTTACAGCTGGCGCTCAGCAGGAAAACTAAAACTGCAGGGAAGTGTAAGATATGGACCCCTTTAAAATCCAGTGATGGACATATGCATTGCTTTTAGCCTGGTCACCTAAAAACATGATGATCCTTTAAAAACTTCCAGTCAGGCATTTCCGTTATTTCGTCCACATAGGAGAGAACAGGAAGACGATATTGCTCAGGTGAGTTCATGTTGAGTTACGGCGGCCGATCCGTCAGCCGCATCATGCCACACGTTTGCACGTTGATAAAATCCTAAAATTCATGCCGGGGTTACATCGGTTCCGATAACTACAAGCACAGAATGTCTTCCACCATGCTGCGGATTTCCGGCATAATTAAATAGTCAAGATCCAAAGTCTTTCAGAGCGGCTTTCCTAAAAGGCTCTCCGTTCTAGAGAACCTGACCTGTACGGTGGTGGTGAATGGAACCAGACGTCCACCTGTAAAAATGCCCTCACAGGCAGTTATTATATGGTTATAAACACGTTGGGATGCCACTTTTTTAACCCATTCATGGCACTCGGATACATGCAGGCATAATAGTCAGGTTTTCCAGATTTTCCCATCACCAACATTCCATATACAACTCACGTGTAGGTTCACTGGTGGTTTAGATAGTATATAAAATGTCTATATGTGTGTTGTAGACATGGAGACCCCTGGTTCCTATCACCACCACTGTAAAGAACATCTGAGCCATCTCACACCAAACCTCCAGCTCTGATTCGCTCTGAACACCTGAACTATGCGGAATTCTGGAAAACATTGGTGGAATTCCCCTTCAAACATGTTGCAGTGCGCTAGGCCACGGAGTAGCGGCCATGGTGTTGCTGCTGCTGTTTGAAGGCCTGGGGCAGAGGTTTCAGAGCAGCTGGTATGGGCAGCTTGTCCAGGCTGCTGGGGAACTGTTCCGGCGGCAGCTGGGAGAGGATTCTTTGCATAGCTATGAGAAAGAGCGGCGCCGGTAGCTTTCCTATCAGATACTGGAACTTCTCCTCGCCCAGAAGTTTGGACCAGCACTGCGGGTCCTTCTCCAGCGAGCTCTTCATTTTGAAGCGTACCTCGGGCATGAACATCAGCAGGCTGTCCAGGCACAGCTTTTTGGCCCCCGTGTTCACTTTGGAGTCCCACAGCTGCTCCAGGATGACATCCAGCGGGGTCATGCCGTTGTGGTCCCGGGCCTGGGGTGACGCGCCGCTGCCCAGCAGCAGCATGACCGCCTCAGACCTCAGCAGTTCGCAGGCCAGGTGCAGCGGCGTTTTGCCGTCCTCCGCATGGAAGCACCCACCTCTGTTCATGTAGGAGCGCAAGCCGGGCAGCCGGTGCGCCACCTGCAGGATGAGGGTCAGGATGTCCCGTCGGTCGTAGCGAACGGCCATGGCCAGGTGCGGTGCGGAGGACGGACAGCAACAGAAGCGCTCACCCGGCGTGGCCAGGGCGCCGTCCGAGAAGTGGCTGAGCAGGTACTGGGCGTAGGCCTGGTGGTCGTGCACTATCGCGTACAGCAGAGCCTCGGATGGAGTGTATGAGCGCTGCGTCGCGCTCTCCTCCCAGTGAAACGTCTCCATGGTGCGCATGTCCTCCAGCATCCACACGGGCTTGTGGTCCCTCACGGCCTGGTAGAATAGGAAGGACAGGAGCTGGCGCTGCTTGCACTCGTCCTCCGCGTGGGTCACGGCAGGCCTGCTGGACCGGGACATGCTGAGGCTGCTTCGGTTCCGGCTGGGAGAAGAAATCCGGCTTCATAAACGCTGCATCAGGACCGGAGAGCCGTTTACTTATATTCATAAATAATACATACATTAAAACCGGAGAACGCGCAGCGCGCAGCACTAGCGCGAGCTCCTCGTCACGGGCTGGCAGCTCGGGACCGTATCGTATGTGCGTGCGAGATAGAGAGAGCGAGCGAGCGAGAGATAGAGGCACAGACTGACGGAGAGAGAGCGAGAGAGCGCAGTCTGCAGTATTAGCTCAGTGCGCAGGCGCAAACCACAGCGCTCCTTAACTCTTCACGTGCCGGCGAGTTGCCACGGTGACCGCCGTGGAATGCTGACAAACAAGCAGCCACGTCATAACGCTTATTTATTCATTCGTTTGTCTCTTTGTTTGTTCGCTTGTTTGTTTGTTTGGTCTGGTGATTGGCAGAACATGAAAATGAGCTCATAATAATAATAAAGCACAGCAGGTTGATCTCTGTGTTCAGTATTCTGTGGTCTGTTCTGCTAGTTTTTATTTTTTGGTATATATTTTGTGGCAGATTGTGGGTGATAAACAGTGCTGAGGTGCTATTCAGGTGTTTTTCATTTTAAATTGTAATAAAATTGCATTAATATATATTTTTTCCAAATATGTGACTAAAATTTTACATTGATCATAAATCTGGTTCTAGATTTTTCCAATTGTTTTTACGAAGTCAAAGTGATTTTTAAACATTTTCAAATATGTGGTTAGAATTTTACTTTTATCATAAATCTTGTCTGATTAAAAAACAATTGCATCAAAGTGAATTAATTTTTTTTCAAATATGTGATTAGAATTTCAGAATAAATTAGATTTGGAATAAATGTGTGATTAGAATTTTACTTTGTCCCAGTTTTTGTTTTTCATTCATTTTTTTCAGGAAAAAAAAACATCAAGTGATTTTAAAAATGTTCAAATATGTGATTCTGATTTTACTTTGATCATAAATCTTGTCTGTTTCTTTTTCAGATAAAAAATGTCAGTAAATATTCAAATTTTCAAATGTGTATTAGAATTTTTTAAGAAATTAGAATTAAAATAAATGTGTGATTATAATTTTGCTTTGATCATAAATATTGTCCCATTTTTTTTCCATTTTTATTCCAGGAAAAAATTGTCAAAGTAATTAGTAAACACATCCTCTACAAAGAGCTCACTTAAATATAATATAACTA
>CM067477.1:1251798-1273486 GCA_034552555.1 Semaprochilodus insignis
ATGAGGTGGTTCTGAATACGCTGCCTGATGTCTGAGACGCTGTTTATGATAGTGTGGAGAAGATTTCAGCCTTAAACTCCATTCATGGTGGAGGGATACATATATGGAGTGCGTCATGAGGCAAAATAGTCCCCCAACGAGTTAGCACTTCTTACAACCATATACAGTGCGTATAAACCTCAGTAGACAAGTGTAGGTTCACGGGTGGGTTAGACAATAAATAACACCAAACCCGCTCTCGATCACTCTGTTTACACCTCACACCAAACCCGCTCTCAATCGCTCTGTTTACGCCTCACACCAAACCCGCTCTCAATCACTCTGTTTACACCTCACACCAAACCCGCTCTCAATCACTCTGTTTACACCTCACACCAAACCCGCTCTCAATCACTCTGTTTACGCCTCACACCAAACCCGCTCTCAATCATTCTGTTTACACCTCACACCAAACCCGCTCTCAATCAGTCACACTGTCTACATTTCAAGGTTACTGAAATCTTGTGCTCATTAAGAAGGTTTATGGTTTGACTGTAGCACGTGTGAGGTGCAGTCATTAGGCTAGTACAGTTTATGTTCAGCAGAGACCTAATCACCATCACACATCACGAAGCAATCGCAGAAGACTCTAATTAGGCTGATATTCACCTGTCAGGTTCTAACCTGCTAACAAAGCTGGAATCAGCACCTGCTCTGGAGCTCCTGGCAGCGGCAAGAGTCAGAAAAAGAAACAGTCATTAACGAGAAGCACTGCAGATCCGGGGTTTGGAAGAGAACCCGGAGCAGAAGCCGTTCCCACAGAGAAGCGCTGATAGAGTGGAGCAGGTAGCGGAGACAAGACACTCTCCAGTGAAAATCTGGGGGCAGCATTTCAAACGTAAGTCTGTCATTTTCCGCTAGTTAATCAAATATTTACAGAGAGACGCCAGCAGGTTTAGTGTTTCCTGCCCGCTGCCTTCGGCTGCAGCGCATTCATCCAGCTCCAGTCCCCCCCAACTTCACTCCGCAGGGAAATTAGTACAGATCCCGGTGTCACTGCGGAAGCCACCGCAGCTGGACTCGCCGGGTCTACGACTAGAAGAGCTTGCATAATGACTTTGAAGGATGTAGAAAGAAAACTTCATGAATAAAAGAACTTTTAACAGTCGCTTCTCGTGACGGGTCTCTCAAGCCACTTCAGTCCAGGCCTTAATTTGGCGTTTGTTACTGACCTCAGCAGAAATAACAATCAGGCTGAGCTCTCCAGATGCTCAGTGTGACCGGGATAACTGGCTCTGTGCTAAATCTGATAGCGCGGATGGAAAGGCTCGGAGGCAGTGCAGTGGCTCTTTGCAAGGATGAAGTCTCCTCCTTCTTACCTATAACACTCGGCACCAGTCTTTTCCATAATTGTATGTTTGGGGTTCTACTGGAATAGATGGATAGCTCTTTTCCACTGACCTGGTGCCGGTACCGATGCCGGTGACAAAAGCTCAGACCACTGTGTGCATTTGCCGTCAATTAGTTTTAATCAATTTGGTCAATCAATCAGTCAACCAACCGAACAACCAATCAATGAATGAATTAATGAATCAATCAATCATTTAATCAATCAGTCAATTGGTCAATCAGTCAGTCAATCAGCCAACCAATCAACCAACCAACCAATCAGTCAATCAGTCAGTCAATCGGTCAATCAGTCAGCCAACTAACCAACCAACCCACCAATCAATCAATCAATCAATCAGTTAATCAATCACAATCAACCTTTATTTAAACCTTGAGTACATTGAGTGTGGCACTTATTTACAATGTGGCCAAGCCGATACATCAATCGGTAATTAAAAACTAATAATGTATTAATAATACTACTAATAGTATTAATAATATTAATACATGTAATTATTCAAATCAGAACAAACCATTATAATTCCACAGGTAAAATAGAGTTATATAATAAAATCAAAGAAATAAAAACTGTTAAATATAAAAGATATTAGTCATATGCTATGATGCTAACGTAGCTAGCAAATAATGCTAAGAAGGTTGAATTTACAAAGCTAATGTAGCTAATAAGCAATGGAAGCTTATACCCCAGAGATTAGCATGCTTCAGTCATCCCCCACTCGCCTCAAACCGTGTGTTCAGGATCTCTGATAGACTTCAGTATGTGATTCCTGACACTGTATGACTCACTGTCATCTATAAGCCTATATTAAAGCACATTAGCATAGCTAACAACAGAATTAGCAGCCATTTCCCTACTACAATCACCAGCGTATCTGCTACGGAGGCCCTGGCGGATCATTTTCATGAACCACTGTCAGATAAACAAACCCTCCCATAGTGTTCCTGGCTTTCTAGAGGGGGGAGGGGGGTGGTATGGGTAAGAAAGAGAGGTGGTGGGGGGGTCAGAGGAAGTGGGTAAAAGGCACCAAATCCAATCCCCCAGAAAATGTCATCCGCAGGATGTGGAACTGATCCACAACAGATTCCCATTAAACCTCCGCGTCCCTCTCTTTAAAGGAAATGGTTGATCGATTGTTTTTTGAAGGAGGAGCGTTTAGCCTAATGCAGAACAAATCACATACACGGATAGAAGTGGATTAGCGGCTCCCGATGCTGAGAGAGAGAGAGTGCGTCCGCACGCTCCTGATGATCCTCTGTGGATAAGCTTGAACGTTATGGTCTAACTAAACATCCAATCTACAGCACGTATACTTCACTCAAATTTAGTCAATCAGACTAGTAGCTAGCTACGGGGATAATTTAGCTTATAGTGTTAAAGCTTATAAACATAGCACCAAAAGGTGTTTAGATGTTTTATTCAATATTTCATGGTGTATATACTGTATAGAACATACCGGAATCACCTATTTACAGTCTTGTGTTTTACACCTCACAACAAAGTGTCCCCTGTGACTAGGGTGGCCGCCAAAAGGAGGACATCATAAAGGGGGGGGGGTCGGACTATGTCTATATTTATTTATCTATATACTGTATATCTGCACTGTAAGCTGTTCAGCTGTTCACCTGAACACTGAGCTGCTATTCTCCTACCTGCACTGTACACCTTACATATCTATACTGTTTACAACCACATACGTTCTGCACACTGTACTCTCCTACATCTACACTTACACTAGGCTGTTTTTGCCTCCTGCGTATCGTCGCTGTCCAGTAAAAAACAAGTATCTCCAAAATGGTAACTTTACAGGAGAGGTACTGCACCGGACCAGAGGACTGGGAGTTGACAAACTGGACGTGTGGCCACCCTACCTGTGACTGAAACGTCCCTAACAATGTGTAATACCTCCTCGAGCACCAACAGCAGCTGTGACTGGATTGGGCATGTACTGGAGTTTCTGGATGTAGCCACATCAATGTTCAGACCCTCTTACATCAGAGAATTGGTCAGTTGGTCCAGATTTGGTGGATGCTTTCCCTGGTACAATTCCGAGGAGAATTCCCTGTAGACTGGGATTTTAGCCACTGCTGTTAGACCCGTATGACCGCACGCTTCCATACACCTGCAGATTCAGCTACTTCCTTCACACTATGGTCTTTGGCACACCCAAATGCAGTCACTCCTTTTAGCCAATCATTAACATCTGCTCTGGAGCCATTTTCCACACATGGAACGAGACATTCCCTGCACTGTAGCACCTCTTCCCAATCTATGGATCCCGTCACTCACACCCCGCAGGGATGTATAGCCCCATCATCCTCGTCCAGCAGCGCCATCTGCAGTAGCCTGAAGTTACTACCACCGCAAGGTGACTCATTTTTTTTGTCCAGTGAGCTTCTATTAAGCCTCCCAGCTCCCATGACGACACCATCAAACCTTCACAATGCAAAGCCACCCAGCCAAGCCCAACTCAAATCTCCTGGTGCTCAGCCGATAATGGAGAAGCTCCCCAGCCAGTGTGAGCTAATCACAAATCTGCCACAAGACCCAATGCAACCCAGCAAACAGAAAGCCCGGTAAAAGCGTTCAGTTGGAAGTAATTAAGCACATTATCAAATAGGAGGCTCGTAATCACAATGGCAGCACACGGTATCCATACATCCTGCCGTAGACTACTCCTCAAATCAGCGTGGAGGCATTTGATGGCTTCTGCTTCTCTTCCTCACTGGCGGTGACAGTCCTGTAATTTCCTCGGGGTAAAACTACTTTCCCAACTCATTCTTCCATCCTGCCACTCGCAGGAATTCCTTATTCATTAACTTACATAACACGTCTGAACTTCGGCGGGCTGAAAGTTTCTGTTTGCCGAGGAACAGAACAAAGTACTCCGCGCAGTTATGGAGAGGCGAGCCGGGTGAGTTAATTGTTTTGACAAGGTTAATTGGTAAGACTTCAGGATGGAGCGTGCACACACACACACACACACACACACACACACACACACACACACACACTCTGTGGTCTCTCTTGACAAATTATTTATTACGGGGGTGTAAGTGATGTGGGTAATTTGAGGCGTGAGGGGGGAGATTATTCTGGCCCCTTGTGCGGTCGCAGGCCGGATGATAATAGAGGACCTATTCGGGGAGCGCATTCACTGGGCTGGTGTTCATTAAGCTGCTCTTCAGTATGCGTGTGCATGCATGCCTCTGATAGCCCGGCTCACTTTTCAGCCAGTGCTGCCTTTGTGCGGCAGTTTCACGTGTCAAGACAGCTCGAGTGAGTGGGGCTAGGCCAGCATTGCGGTGTAGTTATGCTGGTGGGGGTGGGGTGGGGGTGGACATGGGCCATCGCCTGACCTACTTTTGTATGTGTGCCAAAGAAGTTTCACTAGCTGATCACTCTGCAAACTCCACGTACGGCACTGTGCGCAAGTCAGGGACCATCTGTGTAAAATCCCACAGATTCTTCAACAGCTAAGTATAATATCCAGTGTTTGAGTGTTTAGTGTGTCCACTCTTTACCTTCATTCATTTACCTTCTTCACCAACAAGGGCAAAAACTTTGACCCTACTGATTCTGAGGAGTCACTGGCTCTACTGAGCCTAGGGTGTAGCCATCGACCATGCTGAGTCGAAAACCATTGATGCTACTGATCCTGAGGAGCCAAAGGCTCTACTAAGCCTGGGATAGAGTCACTGACCATTCCAAACCTGCAGAACCATTGACTCTACTGATTCTCAGGAGCCAATAGCTCTGATGAGCCTAGGGTGTAGCCATTGACCGTACTGATTCTGAGGAGCCAATAGCTCAACTAAGCCTAGGCGCAAAACATTGATGTTACATATTCTGAGGAGTCAGTGGCTCTACTGAGACTAAAGTGTAGCCATTAACCCTACAGATTCTGAAACCATTGACTCTACTGATTCTGAGGAGCCAATAGCACAACTGAACTTGGGATGTAGCCTTTGACTGTTATGTGTCTGAAGAACCATTGACTGCTGATTCAGAGAAACTACTGATCCTGTTGATTCTGGGGAGCCAGTGGCTCTACTGAGCCTAAGGTGTAGCCATTGGCCCTACTGAGTCGAAAACCATTGATGTTACTGATTCTGAGGAACCAAAGGCTCTACTAAGCCTAGGACAGAGTCACTGACCATTCCAAACCTGCAGAACCATTGACTCTACTGATTCTCAGGAGCCAATAGCTCTGATGAGCCTAGGGTGTAGCCATTGAACGTACTGATTCTGAGGAGCCAATGGCTCATCTATGCCTAGGCGCAAAACATTGATCTTACAGATTCTGAGGAGTCAGTGGCTCTACTGAATCTAGGATGTGTCTAGTGACTGTAATGTACTGTATCTTAAGAACCATTGACTCTACTGATTCTGAGGAACCAATAGCACAACTGAACTTGAGATGTAGCCATTGACTGTTATGTGTCTTGATCACTGATTTAGAGAAACCACTGATCCTATTGATTTTGAGGAGCCAGTGGCTCTGCTGAGCCTCATGTGTAGCCATTGGCCGTACTGAGTCGAAAATCATTGATGTTACTGATTCTGAGGAGCCGGTGGCTCTGCTGAGTATGTACATAGACCATACTGAGTCTGAGAAAATATTGACCTTACTAAGTCTAAACTTAGTCTTTGTATAGTTTCTGGTCCCTTTACTGTATAATACGTTGATCAGCCAAGGCATGTTTGGTGTCTGAAGTTAGTGTTAAGATGGCATAGTGAAAACGTGATGACTTGCACTTTCACAGTGTTAATTACTGTACATTCCTTTGCTTAATTAGTTCCATTACCTGTCTACGTTAGGCTCACAGCTCTAGTACAAAACTACTGCGACTGCTTTTAGAGTAAGAGGGAATGAGGTTGCACTGTGCTACTGAAGTGTATGTGGTACCTCACTCAACATCTGAATGGCAATAAAGGTTGAAGTGTGCCCCGTTTCAGTGTTAGGACCATAGGGACCCATATTAGTCTCGGAGCAGAGCAGTTTAGCTACGTGTCTTCCACAGACTTCATCTGTTTTATATTCATGTCCGTAACTTGCTGCTCATCAGAATGTGAGGCATTCCGGGCTGCCTGTTTTCTTTGCTGCTGCTTTTCTGCGTGCCTGCTGTTTCCCGAGGAGTTTTCCTTAAAGCGTGCCGCAGCAGGAAGCGGGTTTTTAAGCTTTTGTTTGCGCTCCAAATACGAATCAACACTGAGGTGCATCTCTGCCGCATCCTCCCTCTGCAGCAGGAGCAGGAAGCGTGTGAGTGTTGTAGACGCAGATGCTAACGGGAGTCTTAGCCGAGGTGTTGGGGTTTTTTTTTTTGCTTGAAGTTCTCGGCGAGTTTCATTCCGCTGTGTGCAAACTGACAGGCCCTAATTTTGCCGTCTTTCTTTTCACGCAGCGTGGCTGGTTTTCCCTCCAGAAGGGATTAGTTATTTGATGCCCTGAGCTTTGTGCGCAGTCCTCTGTTCTGTCCTGCCTCGCTGTAGTGCAGCTTGGTCTGGCTGTAAGCAGCATGTTGTAGTGCCTGATTTCAGTAGCCAGCTGTGATTGCGCAGCTTAGGTGTGTTGCTAGGCAGTTGCAAAGGTGATGCTAGGCAGTTACAAAGTTTTCCCAGGTGGTTGCTAAGGTGTTGCTAGGTGGTTGCTAAGGTATCCCAGGTGGTTGCTGTGGTATCCCAAGTGGTTGCTGTGGTGTTGCCAGGTGGTTGCTATGATATACCAAGTCATTGCTATAATTCATAGCATTGCTGGTATCCATCATGTTGGAAATGGCCCTGCTAGTCGGTTGTTTTGGTATACCAAGTGGTTGCTATGTGGTTGGTATAGGATCCCAGGTTGCTGCTAAGGTCTTTCTAAGTGGTTGCTGCAGTATCTCACGTGGTTGCTGTGGTGTTGCTAGGTGGTTGCTATGATATACCAAGTGGTTGCTATGGTGTTGCTAGATGGTTGCTAAGGTATCCCAGGGAGTTGCTAGGTGGTTGCTTTGTGCATGGTGGCCTTGCTAGGAGTGAGACATGTAAGAGCTTTGTAGGTGAGCAGGAAAACTTGCTCGGTGTTTCACAGGAAGCTGGTGGAGATGCTGGAGAACAGGTGTGATATGGTGGGGTGAGTGGGTGCAGGTGAGGAGACAGGCAGCAGCGTTCTGGACCATCTGGAGTTTGTAAACAGAGGAAGAGCTGATACCAGCTAGAAGGGAGTTACAGTAGTCCAGACGAATGGAGATGAAAGCATGGATGAGGGTCTCCATGAGGGTCTCCATGAGGGTCTCCATGAGGGTCTCCGTGGCAGACTGAGAGAGAGATGGTCTGATTTTGGTGATGATGTCGTGCGGATGGAGATAAGAAGTTTTAACTACAGAGGTGATGTGGGCCCTAAATGAGAGGGCCAGATCGAGGGTGACACCCAGATTTCGAGTTTTATTGGGTTGAAGTCACCTTTTTCCGCCTTTGTGTTAGAACACGCGGTCAGCTACTTTGCTAGCTAGGCAAATTAACAACAACAAAAAACAAAATGAACAAAGTTACATGGGAGGAGCTCGAATGGGACGTTACCTCATCCAAGGGTACTTAATAATTCGTAGTAGATACTTAATAATTCATAGTAGATGCTGAATAATTCATAGTGGATACTTAATAATTCATAGTAGATGCTGAATAATTCATAGTGGATACTTATTAATTCATAGTAAATGCTGAATAATTCATTTTAATTTATAGCGGTTCCTCAGTTTTCCACAATCCAAGATGGCTAGCCGACATTGGAGCACGGACGCTTAAATACTTCAGTGTAAATATTAATTTGGTCTTAATACTACAGGATAAAAATCTGACTCATAAACATCTCATATCCATACACTCTGCGTGTTACAGATCCCAGATGCTTTAGATTAACTCCGGATCCTGGGTTTGGGTCTCTGGTGGGTGGATGAGCAGAACTGCAGTCAAATACTGAGATTAATATATATCTCATATCTGTCTTCATTAAGAGGGTAAAGAATGCGCATTCCAGACAAAAACTAATTATAGTCCTGGAGATGAAAATGTGCCAGAAACCCCGTACAATAGCTTCACGCACAATATCTCATCGTTCCGAATCACTCACTGATCCAAATGACTCCTGGCAGGTCCAGCTCAGGCTATTATCAAACACATCATTAAAATCATCATCCATTATGAGAGTAGGACTGCGAAATTCCGCCGCTTCAGCTCAGACAGCACTCAACCCTCAGAAGTTATCACTGATATGACGAAATAACAAGTTATTTCTGAGCTCATTGAAACCAGTGGAGACTCAAAACTTCCGTACCTCGATATATTATAGTTTTATTATAGTCATTTCTCTGAATCAACAACCCAGGGAATTAACCATCTACAGACTTTCCCCACCTCATATAGACCGGCTTATAACAGCCCTCCACCCTCCACCCCCATCAGACCATAATATTTTACCTCCAAAATGGAAACATGAATTTAACATGAAATCATAACACAATATAAAGCTCAAACGTTAATCATATATAAATAAATAATTAACATCAATCAATCAATCAACATTCATTTGCATAGCACTTTTTAAAGCTAACGTTGTCTCAAAGCAGCTTTACAGAAAAGAAAAACAAAGGAGTCCATATATAGACTTAAGGAAGGGGAATCCGGGTCCAAGCCCCCCATGAGCGAGCCAGAGGCGACAGCAGTAACAGGAAGAGGAAGAACCCTTGAGAGGAACCCAGGCTCGAGGGAGGAACCCGTACTCCTCTGGTTGATCCCGGATGAAGAAAGAGAGAGAGACAGGGCTAACGAGACTGTATGACAGGATACAATAGAGGAGCTCAGAGCTTAAACATCATTCAGAAAGGTTCTGATTAGTCCAGGAGGAAGTGATGTGGAGTTAGAACCATCTCACAGGTTCTCTATCAGAGTGAGGGATAGAGCTCATGATCAGTGCCAGATGCTGGTGGCTCTACTGTGGTCATTTTAGTCAGGCCAGCTGACAAGCAGGAGAGCCTAATCAAGTCCGGCAGGAGGGACAGGAGACCAGCCAACGGAGACGGAGCTCTGGTGACTCTAGCAGCTCTGGTGGCTCCCATGTGACCACTCAGGCGAACATCACTCAGGGGGCTCAATAAAGAGAGAGAGAGAGAGAGTGTGGAGAGAGAGAGAGCGTGTGGAGAGAGAGAGAGAGCGTATGGAGAGAGAGAGAGAGTGTGTGGAGAGAGAGACAGAGAGAGAGAGGATGAGAGAAAGAATGAGAGAGACTGATTAGCAGGATTAATCTAATCCATCATGTTCATGTCCAGTGTTGATAGTTGTGTGTTTGGGTTCTACTAGATTCACCTGCTTCAGATTCCACAAAACACAATTTGTTCCTCATCTCTGTATACACCCCCGTGTCTTCAAGCTCCGCCTCCTGATGAGCCCAATGTCAACCGCCAGAGTGGCATCCTGTTCCAAACTCCACACCGCTGTGTCTGTTCTGACAATGGTGCCGGTTCTTCTGTTGATCCAGAGTCTGATCCTGAAAGTCCGGTAGAACAAGCTGGTAGATCCGCCTTCACCAGCCAGACTGGAGCGGACTGGTTTCAGAGTGGTCAGTTTGTACTGGTTTAGCTCTCTGTGTGTCGTGTGAGGGTGTGCCGAGCTTGCCGGTAGGCGGGCAGTAAGGACTGTGTTACAAGATGGAATTCCAAGGAGGCGTTTCAGGCAGCTGGGAAAAGTGGATTCTGTGGGAGAGAGGTTCTCCTCTGGCATGTTCTTTGCAAACCATTTACTTGCACAAAAGGCTCCATACAACACTAATGATGCTCTGAGAGCCCTTTGCAAACAAAAGAACACTGGTTCTTGAACTGGTTCCGTTCAGGCTTCGCAGAACCTTGGTAGTGCTGGTCCAGGGAGCCAGTCTGCATTTGCACCAGTTTTAATTGGAACCCAGGAATGTCAGAGAAGGGTGCTGTACAGCGCTAGTAAACAGTAGTACCAAGATGGCGGAGCGTGTAGATGACCTGCGAGTGTTTGTTCTGTTATTCCAGATGTTAGTTTATATCCAGAAAGCCACACGGATCAACTACTGGAGACAAGAAGATGTAGAAGAGGTTCTCCAGCAGACCACTGGGTGGCGCCATTGGTGCCTTTTTCCTCAACAACTGACATGCCCACGGATGTCGTTGTGGTTCGTGCTGAGGAACATACTATTCTTTGGTTCCAGCTGGGATTGAACTTTTTGGGTTCTGAACTGATTTATTCTTGCTGGGAATGCACTAAGCGGAATGGAACCCTATCCTTGGTCAGATTTCAACAATATAAGAACTGAGCTTGATTATGAAGTCACTTTCATGTCCTCTGAAGTTCTACAGTTCTGTTCTTGAGAGCTCATGGCATTGCTGTTCTTCCAGACCTTCAGGCTTCGCTCGGCTGTAGAGAGAACCTGCACATTGTTCTAGAAGGGCTTCGGAAGCATTTAATGGGACACAAAATGATAAGTACAGCGAACCTTGCCGTGCTCAACTGGATTATTGGGTCATATTCTTGAAGTACAGGGTCCGTGTGAAAACTTGAGCTGGGTAGGAGAATGATGGTAGCACGGTAGCACCTCTAACATGTTCAAAGGCCACACATCAATCAATGCACCTCCATGAATCACAGCTTAAAATGTACCCTCCAGAACCCATGACTCTCCTTACAGACTGAGTTTAGCGTATGGATCTCTTCTCGCTCGTTCTGAGCTACTGCACCTCTGCTGGAGATGTCATTGATTGTTCAGAAGCTGCCAGGAACCGCAGGCTCTGGCTTATCTCCAGGATTTGTTTGTAGCCTCTGGGCTGTCGGGCGGTTCACGCTCAGCCTTGTCTCCTGCAGGTTTGCGGTTTTGGTGCCAGTCATGCTGCACTAAATATGGCCCTCGTGTCCGGCCCGAATGCTTAGCGCTAGTTTTCTGTTCCTGCTTGCTGCGCTGCCGGAGAAATTCAGCCTTGGGACAACTCGGGGGAGTTTTTAATGCTTCATCTGCTGTGCAGAAGTCTCGGGCCGCTGGAGAAAATGAGATGTAAAGCCGTTTATCTGGACAGTAAACATTCATTTATGAAACATCAGTAAAATGAGACTGCATACAAGCAAGCAAAGTGCAGGGCCTTTTTTATCTTTAAGCTGTTCCTGAACCTGGTGGTTTTGGCTCAGACGTTCCGGTACCTCTTAGAACAGGGGATGACTGGGCCAGGGGATATGTGAACTGCTTTCCTCAGACATCTCTTGTGGTATATGTCCTATGTGGGTGGAAGCTAGATGCGGTGATGGGCCATTTTTACCACCCTTTGCAGGGCCAGGCTTGTTGAAGCGTAGCCTGTTAGCCTGTTAGCTTTCTGTTAACTTGCTCAGCCCACTCCTGAGGGGTTCCAGTGCAGAGTATAACCTGTTGCAGTTCAAGAGAGTCTGTTAGCTGCAACACACAGGCTCAAAGAGATGGCTCGGCTCTATGTTCAGGTCTCAAATGTTCTCAGAATCAGCATCATGGTGTTGAAGATCCGATGACAATAGTGGATGATTCACTCGCATCATCAGAGGACATGACCTTCACCAAGTTATCTTTGAATTCTCTCCCAATGCGCTTGCAGTCAGATTCCTTCCACTTACATGGGGTCTGAGTTCTGCAGGTTGCATACAATTCCATGTTTCCACCAGAGGGGTCTCCAAATCCCCAGATCCTACATAGTGCAGCTTTGAATAAACGCAGTTGGAATTGAGTAACTCTTTTGTGTCATGCACCGGAAAGTCAGGAACCAAACCTAGGAATCCTTGTACCCCTCACACTGAAATCAGGAGTTTCTTATTAATCTGTCCTGTATATGTTTATTTGTGTTCATTCTAACGTTGTTTATTGTTTGCAGTCTCATTTAGGTGGTACACTCTTACTGCTCATGTAGATAGGTTTGTACAGCTCCTCGTGTGACCCGCCTCAGTGGTCATAACTCTTCTGTCCTTACTGAGATGAACACAGTTACACTTCTGACCTTTCATTTCCGCTCCCTCACCACTTCTCCTACTGCAGAGCTCTGACATGTACAAAACCTCCCCGTGTTCACAATTACAGCGAGCTCTGGCTCCTCTCGCTGGCTGAGACCCATTCAGTGTGGGAGCGTCTGAATCTGTCAGGAACTCTCCGCCATGGCCGTCAGGTTTATTACTTTAGACAGAAGCATGTCATGTATAATCTAAGATTGTTTTTAGCTATGCTAATGTAGTTTAGTCCATATTTATAAATGACAGTACATCATTCAGTGTCACTGACTACATATTACAGTTTACTGAACAGCTACGCATGCTTGGAGATGAGTATGTGATGATTTAGGCATGTTAGCACAATGCTAATTTGTAGTGCTTACGCTTCCATTGCTTGTTAGCTATATTTTCTGTACTTTCTGGTGTCTTCATTTGAGCTAAGGGGGTTAGATTGTTTATCATAACCAGAGCTTTGAGGATGTACATAGTTTTGTTTAAACATGCATCACACTGGTAGTATTTCTTAAAACTTACTACAGACTGTGTTTCTGACTTGTCAGTTCCTAAATTGTCAACCAGTCAGATGCTGTTTCTGACTTGTGAGCCAATCAAAGGCTGAGTTCCTAAATTGTTAACCAGTCAGAGGCTGTGTTTGTCTTGTTTACCAATCAAAGGCTGTGTTCCTGACCTGTCAACCAATCAGAGGCTGTGTTTCTGTCTTGTTTACCAATCAAAGGCTGTGTTCCTGACTTCTTGACAAATNGCTGTGTTTCTGTCTTGTTTACCAATCAAAGGCTGTGTTCCTGACTTCTTGACAAATCAAAGGCTGTGTTTCTGACTTGTCCACCAATCAGAGGCTGTGTTCCTGACTTGTTTACCAATCTGAGGCTGTGTTTCTGACTTGTCCACCATTCTGAGGCTGTGTTTCTGACTTGTCAACCATTCTGAGGCTGTGTTTCTGACTTGTCCACCAATCTGAGGCTGTGTTCCTGACTTGTCCCGCAATCGAAGACTGTGTTCCTGACTTGTTTACCAATCTGAGGCTGTGTTTCTGACTTGTCCACCATTCTGAGGCTGTGTTCCTAACTTGTCCACCAATCTGAGGCTGTGTTCCTGACTTGTCCACCAATCAGAGGCTGTATTCCTAACTTGTCCACCAATCTGAGGCTGTGTTTCTGACTTGTCCCGCAATCGAAGACTGTGTTTCTGACTTGTTTACCAATCAGAGGGTTGTGACTAGTAAATGAAGGGTGGTCTCCAACATTGGCACATTACTGTACATGATACCGTGTGGTTGAGTATAGATACCCAGCTGATCGGTGCTGTGGTTGCTGTAGTCCAGCTGCTGCAATGTGACATGGAGGCTCTTCATCACTGCAGTGAGAGATGGGGGTTGTGTGCAGGACAAACGCAGGCTTTAAGCCGTAGGATCTGTTTACTCTCACCTGTGATTTATTCCCTCAGTGTTCTAACTCCTCTCTCATGACCTCAACTCGCATTTTTCAGCTCCTGAGATCCTGATATACGACCCTTGTGTGCTGCAGTTAGACTTTTATTGGCCTCGTGTTTGGACTCGGCACACTGCAGCGAAGTAATATCACAACCTATTAATATTCCAGTCAAATTTAATTGCGCTCATTAACAGCAAGACTGTTCCAAGCTCTGACATTTTATTATTTTACTGGATAATGAATTACTATTGGACCGTTTGCCACCTGACTACTGACTTCCTTTCCCCACTCAAATGCAGAGCATGAAGTACACAGAGCATGTACCTGAGTTACAGTAGATCCCCAAGGTAAACTCCTCCTCCAGTGTCAGTAGGAGTTCCTCCCTTTAGACCTCCACTGGAGTAACAGTACTAAAGTATGTACCTTCAAATGTACTTAAGTATGGAGAGTAACAGGAGCATGATTTATTATGGCTCTAATGTCCTATTATCATTTCTGGAACAAGACTCTTAATCAGCTCAGTGTAGGTGAAGAGGTGAACCAAGCTCTGTCCAACAGGTTAAACTCTGACGTGTTGGTGGTGTGTTAGTGTGTGTGGTGCTGGTGTGAGTGGATCAAACACAGCAGTTCTGCTGGACAGCCAACAGCGTCCTGTGGGCAGTGTCCTGTGGGTGGTGTCCTGTGGGCAGCGTCCTGTGCGCGGTGTCTTGTGGGTGGTGTCCTGTGGGCGGCGTCCTGTGGGCGGCGTCCTGTGGGCGGCGTCCTGTAGGCAGCGTCCTGTGGGCGGCGTCCTGTAGGCAGCGTCCTGTGGGTGGTGTCCTGTGGGGGCGTCCTGTTGGCAGTGTCCTGTGGCAGCGTCCTGTGGGTGGTGTCCTGTGGGCAGCAACCTGTGGGTACCGTCCTGTCAGCAGCATCCTGTTGGCAGTGTCCTGTGGGCAGCGTCCTGTGCCCACTGATGAAGGACTAGAGGATGACCAACACTGCACTGTGCAGCAGCAGATGAGCTATCGTCTCTGACTGTACATCTACAAGGTGGACCAGCAAGGTAGGAGTGTCTAATAGAGTGGACAGTGAGTGGACACAGTGTTTAAACACTCCAGCAGCACTGCTGTGTCTGATCCACTCACACCAGCACCACACACACTAACACACCACCACTACGTCAGTGTCACTGCAGTGCTGAGAATGATCCACCACCCACATCATACCTGCTCTGTGGTGGTCCTGTGGGGGTCCTGACCATTGAAGAACAGGGTAATACAGTATACAGAGAAACAGATGGACTACAGTCTGGAACTGTACAACCACAGAGTGTCCTATATGGTCAGTGGCGCTGATAGAGTGGACAGTGAGTGGATACTGAGTGTAGATACTAGGAGGTGGACCTAATGAAGTAGCTGGTGGGTGTATATTATACATATACTATATCATATGGGTCAGCAGTTCTCCTAAAAAGTCGACTTGTCTCCAGCCAAATAACTTTGTCTCTCTCAAAAGCGCTGTCTGTGAGCGACCTTGGTGAGGTTCAGGGCTTTAGGAGTCAATAGGCGCTATGCTATTACCCCAATAACAGCCCCCACCACCCACCACTCTCTGCGAGCTCAGTGAAAGGAAGTTATGCAGTGCTTATCAGACAAGTTAAAATAAAGTACTGCTTCTGCATTTTGATCGTTTTCTGAACGGCTGGAACAGGCTGGATAAGATCTGTGCTTTATCAGCGCTTACAGGCCCAGAACCCCACCCGCCCTCCCCGTGTGTGATGTGCACACTTTTAAAGCAGCTCCTCCACCAGATGTGGTTCAGAAAGAGGGAGAGAGATTAAAAGAAGTGAAGAAGTTCACACATGTAAGTGGTGAAGGCTCTGCTCAGATCGTCCTCTGAGAGTTCCATACCATAGATGACTGCTGATGCTTTCTGTCACCGCCTTGATATCTTAGCCACTGTACGGATCTGATCACTGATCAGCTGCGTGTGAATACAGTGCTCCGCACACCAGAAGCTTTAAAACTGTCTTTAATCCAGATTAACATGCTTTATTTGTTGGTTTGTGCTAGGAGTGGCTCAATACCACTTTTTCATATCTGATACTGACCCATAGAAAAAAAGCGATGTATTCCAGTGTGTTCGGTTCAGCTAAAAATAAACCAGTGTGCTTTTATACTCTGCTTATGCTCACCAGTACACAGAAAATAGGGATGCACCAATCGGATATCGGTTCCGATATTAATAAACTTGGCTGGATCAGATAATTAGGCTGATCCGCCCCCTCTAATTCGTTTGCGATGTGTGCTATGTGTCAGTAGCATGAAGAGGGGGAGAAGCGACCTGCCTCGAGAGGCTCAAATATACTATGCTACACTATACTATACTAAACTACACTAAACTACACTATACTACACTATACTACTGTATATTATACTACACTACAGTACACTATACTATACTACTTTATAATTATACTACACTATACTAAACTACACTACAGTATACGTTATTACACTATACTACACTATAATTATACTATACTATACTATGCTAAACTACACTATACTACACTACACTATACACTACACTACACTAAACTATACCACACTATACTACACTGTACTACACTACACTATATTATACTAAACTACACTATACTGTACTACACTGCACTACACTATACTACACTACACGATACTACACTGCACTACGCTATACTACACTACACTTTACTATACTACACTATACTATACTACACCACACTACATTAAACTACACTGCACTACGCTATACTATACTACACTATACTGTACTACACTATACTATACTACACTACACTATACTATACTACACTAAACTACACTTTACTATACTACACTACACTACACTATACCACACTATACTACACCACACTATAATTATACTACACTATACTATACTACACTATACTACACTACACCACACTATAATTATACTACACTATACTATACTAAACTACACTATACTATTCTACACTATACTACACCACACTACACTATACTACACTACACTACACTATACTACACTAAACTACACTTTACTATACTACACTATACTATACTAACCTACACTATACTATACTACACTATACTAACCTACACTATACTATACTACACTATACTACACTACACTACACTATACTATACTACACTATACTATACTAAACTACACTATACTATACTACACTACACTATACCACACTATACTACACTACACTATACCACACTATACTGCACTATTCTATACTATACTATACTATACTATACTATACTATACTAAACTACACTATACTATACACTCACTTCATAGTATGCTAATATAAGTATTCTTGGAAAATATACTTTAACTTTACTTGAGTCTACTTAATAAAACTTTAAGTACACTTTTTTCACAGTTATTCACAAATAAAAGCAGGGATGTTTGTGGATACAGCTCCAAAGCCCACAGGCCACCCAAAACGTGGACTGTCTCTGGAAAACGTCTGCTCAGCCCGTGTTTAGAATTTGATTGTTTTTTACAGATGCTCTTATCATTCTTGTAGGAGGAGCTGCTGCCAGTCACGGCAGGCAAGCAACAGTGCAGCTTTTCGTTTTATCACAGTGACCTGTGGAAGAGAGTTTTTATGAAGCACTGCATATCGATAAGCAGCTCAGACTGTTTATATCTGCCAGAATGTGACTGCAGCATCCTTTAGGACTAAGGGGAAACACATGAAAAGCTAATAAATAAGAAGTATTGATAATCAGTATTTCACATACATGTTCACCAGATAAGTGCACACAGTTTTCAATCCATCACTAATAAAAGTCTAATCTAATCTAATTACTAACTGTGCTGCTGGAAAGAGACTGAATAGCATGAAGGCCATCGTACTGTGGTGTCTTTCTGTGTCTCAGTATGGCTTTAAGTGTAGTACTGGCCAAATATGGCATGGCGCAGAGTGACGCACTGAGGAACTGAACTGTGCTCGGAGTTGCTGAGGGCCGGTGCGCACCTGTGCCATGTACCTCCATTAAGAACAATGGTTTCCTGATTTTTGGATGCTGCGCTGTCGGGATACAAGTTTGTTTAATTACCAGCTTTGAATAATACCAGGGCTGCTCACCAGCTGCTGTAATCACAGAGTCTGCTCACAGGCCGATGGTCGATACATCTGCCTCAACACTGCAGCCTTGAACTCTGCTATGGAAGAGCAAACTCTTCTCTTGCTTAATGAGAGTCACAATAACTAGCAAATACAAACAGTACAAGGAACAAAAACCAAAACTAAAGTAAAAAAGTCCATTTCCTGATGGAACCACTTCCTGCTAGGCTGTTGCTAGGCTGTGGTTGCTATGGATGGAATGAGGGATGAAAAAACGACACATAGAGGAGTGTGGGTCAGTATGTCTGTGGATTAGAGTTTGGGGTTCTGCCCTGAGTGTGTACATGCAGTTTGGTGTCTATAGGTTAAAGGAAATAATAGAGTTTGAATGGGGCTGAAAATGAATAGGACTCTATGGGGGAGAAGATTGATTTGTGCTCGGGGGTCTGCCCTGAGAAACAGTGTCTGTTGATCAAGCAGAAGTGCAGTAGATGGGCATGTACGTTTACATTCCATTCATTCTTAATGGGAAAAAATTCCAGAAAAGTTTGTTGCTCACGCGGAAACCGTGCATCCAATCAAAAGGCTGTATACAAGCACACCATTCCCGACCACATCAAACATTTTGGAGTTGGAACGGTGTTGATATCTTGAAAACTGCAGGACTACTAGGAGAACAAAATATGTGTAGGAAGAAGAAGAAGTAGAAGAAGGTGTTTAAGTGTTGCCGCAGGTAGATCCTGACACCTGATGCACTGTTACCTGGTGGTACCTAGACATCAGTGACCTCATTGGTTGAATTCAAACTGGATGCCTTCCCTGGCACAATTCCGAGGAGTATTCCCAGTAGACTGGGATTTTATCCACTGCTGGTAGACCCGTATGAGCGTACGCTTCCATACACCTGCAGATTCAGCTACTTCCTTCACACTATGGTCTTTGACACGCCCAAATGCAGTCACTCCTTTTAGCCAATCATTAACATCTGCTCTGGAGCCATTTTCCACACATGGAACGAGACATTCCCTGCGCTGTACCACCTCTTCCCAATCTATGGATCCCGTCACTCACACCCCGCAGGGATTTATAGCCCCATCTTCCTCATGCAGTGCCATCTGCAGGAGCCTGAGGGTACTACCACCTTAAACACACAAGGGGACTCGTTTTTTTGTCTTATATGCATTCCTGCATTTCAGGCCTGCGACACATTCCCAAAAAAGTTGGGACGGTAAAGCGTTCAGTTTGTAATATTGCCGTTCCTTCTCACATCATTTAAAGGATATTTAGGATACCAAACGATGAAGTGTTATTTTGTTCTATTCTTCCTGAAAACAAAAAATGTGTTCTCCACACATTCTCTACTGGGGACAGTCAGGACTTCAGGCAGACCAGTCCAGACCCGTACCCTGTAATATGGGCAGCATGTGGTTTTCATTGTCCTTGTCCTGGAAAAGACGTCTTCTAGAAGGAGCAGATGCTGCTCTAAGATCCCAGTGTGCTTTTCTACATTAATGCTGCATCACAGAGGTGTAAATGACCTTTGCCAAGGGCACCGACACACTGACCCACACCCTGTCTTTAAGGCTTGGTGCTGATTACAGGCTGGATGGTTCTTTTCCTCTTTGGTCCGGAGCACACGATGTCTATTTCTTCCAGAAAAGACCTGGAATACTGATTCAGCTGACAACAACAGTGTCAATGCATCCCAGACGCCTCTGAGCCCAGAGAAGTCGGCGGCGCTTCTGGATATGGTTACCGTAAGGCTTCTGTTCTGCACAGTGAAGTTTTAAGCGGCGTTTGTGAATGTAACTCCGTCTTGTAGTGCTTGATTAAGGTTTGATCCCTCACCCATGAGGTTCTATCAGCTATTGCTGAATTACAGTTCTTGATGCAGTGCCGTCCTGCTGATTCCTTGAATCGTTTAATGATACAATACAATGCAAATCCCGTCCAGTCTTCCTTTGAGGAACATTGTTTTTAAACGTTTCAATCATTTTCACGCATTTGCTGACAAACTTGAGCTCCTCTGCTCATCTTTGCTCCTCAAAGTCTTTTGTGGATGCTGCTTTTGTACCAGTGTCTGTTTGAAATCCCATCAGTATTTAGTTTACCTCATTATTAGCCCCGATTGCCCCGGCTCTGTTGGGAATGTGCTGCAGGCAGGAATGGATGTATATTGATAAATGAAATGATGTTGATGAAGTACAGGCACATGTGAAGCGTCTTGGTGAGTGGTGGTGAGTCTGATGACGGGCTTCATTGTGGGGTTTTAACAGGCTAGTTATGGAACACAGGGGGACACAAATGTAAACAGCTGTCTTCCTCGTAGGGACAGCCTCTCCTTCATTCTCCACCACGTTTAGGCAATGTGTAATGTGTGTGTGTGTGTGTGTGTGTGTGTGTGTGTGTGTGTATGCATATGCATGTGTGTGTATAGAAGCCTTTGAGGGTTTTATGGGCGGAGTCAGAGCTGCCATCTGACATAGTCTGATAAGAACCAAGCATCCCTCTCTCTCTCTCACACACACACAGACAGTCCGGTATGCCAGTGGGCAGATTTATCAGATCAGAACCAGCAGAACAACAGCTCACAGAGAGAGAACACACACACAGACTCATACACAGACATACACATACACATATACACACAGACACACACACACAGACTCATACACACACATACACACACACACACACACACACACACACACATACATAACACACATACATACTCACACAGACACACACACACACACACACACACACACACACACACACACACATATATATATACACACACACACACACACACACACACATATATACAAATACATACAGACACATACACACATACACAGACACACATACATACATACATACACACACACACATACATGCATACGCACGCATTGGTGAAACAGCTGTGAGTCACTGCCTCTCACTCATTCAGTATCAGGGCATCACAACAGCAGCTGGATCTCTCTCTCTCTCTCTCTCTCTCTCTCTCTGTCTCTCTGTCTCTTTCTTTCTCTCTCTCTGTCTCTCTCTCTCTCTCTCTGTCCCTCTCTCTTTCTCTTTCTGTCTCTCTCTCTCTCTCAAACTCGCTCCCTCTCTGTCCCTCTCTCTTTCTCTTTCTGTTTCTCTCTCTCTCTGTCTCTCTCTCTGTCTCTCTCTCTCTCTCTCTCTCTCTCTCTCTCTCTCTCTTTGTGGGAGGAATCTGCAGTGACCGTCAGATGGCTGCTTATGTACAGGGTCATTTGATGATCCTCAGTACAGTGTTCAGCTCTGGTATGGGCCAGGTCCGGACGTGGTGAGGACGGATGTGCTGATTGGCGTGCAGAGCTGGAACAGTACTGACCGTGGTA
Source organism: Semaprochilodus insignis (assembly GCA_034552555.1). NCBI lineage: Eukaryota > Metazoa > Chordata > Actinopteri > Characiformes > Prochilodontidae > Semaprochilodus > Semaprochilodus insignis. The sequence goes on from CM067477.1 coordinate 1,273,105, forward strand.
GCTGAGATTAACAGGAGGCTAATTCTTCTTCTGGAGCAAAAAAGAGCAGCGATGTGTGGATTGGGGCCAGGTGCTGCCGGCTGCTCAGAGGTGTTCACAGCTCAGGAGTATAAACACAGAGGTCCTAACAGAGCCCGGTTAAAAACTTTCCTCAAAACAGTCCTGAGGCCTAAACACAACCAGACATGACTCTCTAAACATAGACGCACGACCAGGAACAAATCTACACACTTCTCAGTGGTGCGTTACGGCACAAACAGAAACGTCTGAATAGTCTGTGAAGCAGGAAAGGAATAAAGTTAGGATAGGCAGTAGTTCCACCTCAGACCACACAGGGTGGGCAGTAGTTCCGCCTCAGACCACACAGGGTGGGCAGTAGTTC
>CM067477.1:1273986-1300112 GCA_034552555.1 Semaprochilodus insignis
TATACCACAATACCTACATTTAGAGCTTAGAGTTATACACTCGACCTAACGAGAAACTCATTCCAGAAGTATTGGATGGAGATCCATGACTCCAGAGAATGCAGTTCTACTGCTCCACAGCTCAATGCTGGAAAGCTTTAGTAACCGATAGCCCATGGTAGGCATTGGGCGTGATGACCTAAGACTCACATGGTCAGTTCTTTTGGTCAGATCATATAAGTTGTATATGCGCAGCTGAACACAGGTGTGACCTAAAGCAGCTTTAACTAATCACATTGGACAGTTCTGAACAGATAGTGTTTGTGTATTGGATTAGGACTGGGGATATTATGTGGGTTGACTTGTCATAATGCATAATTAGCGTAAATGATGAACACAGTCCAGTGCGAGAGTGTTCTCATCCTCCAGGGCGAGAGAGTGAAGGGGATAAATGAGTATGGAAATGTGAGGTCAGAACTTCCCCAGGATCTGAATTAATGAGGCACATATTTACACTGGATGGGTTTCACAGCCCTAATGTCTTAAACTGAGGTGCCTAAAGGTGGTACACCCTGAGATGCATGCCTGAAAGTTATTTACAAGCATAATTTTAGTTTTAAAGACCCCATATCATGAAAAAAGGCTGTTCTGCATTAAGAGTTTGATAGGTAAATGCGGCTGAAGTTTCAAATCACGCCGCTCCATACAGCTCCATAAACAAAAACTGAGCTGCCTGGTTTATGATGCCACAATGTACCTGGCTATTCAGCCAACAGCAGTTTAGCCCCGCCCATTCAAACAGTAGTTATAATGAGGAGTGTTTCAGCTTGGACTGCTTTTTGAACGAGTTACAGCCAATCAGAACAGAGCTCATTTGCATATATCAGCCTTAAAGGCACAGTAACCAAAAGAGCTTGTTTGATTCAGAGTTGGAAAGCAGCCATGTAAAAACATTTACGGCAGTTTTTGGTACATCAAATCACCAGATCACAAATACATACATCAAAAAAATGTAAATTATTACTAGATATATTTAAACAAAATATGAGAGAATTCACTTTTGAGTAATAACAGTGATGCCTGACTCCAGGTTTTCCAGAGTTGACTCCAACTCTTGACTCCTGCTGCTGGAATTGATGGAATTGACTCCTCAAGGCCACTTAATTACAACCAAGACATGCTCGCAATATGACATAAATTCAGCTTATTTCACATAATAAGCTGAAACTGAGAGAAAGGTACTGAGAAAATCATGACTGCAGTCTGAACAGTCAGAGCCCTTATCACTGAAGGAAGGCTGGAGGTAATCTCGTTCCACTTTTTAAGGGGCTGAGATTGGCTTCGAATTTGCCTGCTTCTTATGAGACCTTTCCGGTCCACCTTAAGTAATGCAGCAGCTGCCCTCAAGGTGCGCTAGCGGCAGAATGTAACTGCAGCAGTATTTAAGGTGGAACCGAAATTTGAATAAGAAACTTCTCAGAAACCAACATCTCAGCTTCAACCTCTTTTCCAAATACCCTGACTGTCTTAGGTTTATGTTCCTTGTTCATTTTCTAATAACTACTTATTGCAACCCAAATCATGAAGAACATGAAGATCTGTGGTTCCGGACGTTGAGAAACTGCTTCTGTGAGCAGAGTTTGTGGTACAGTGGCTGGTGAGCAGTGCTGACTCTCTAAACTCAGACTCTCTCCTGCTGTACAATCACCTATGCCAGAATGTCCCTCCAGCCGATTACAGTGGTAGTAACTATAAACGCCTGGCTATAAACGCCTGTCTCATTCCATGTGTGGGATACGGCTCCAAAGCAGATGTTAACGGCTAGCTAAAAGGACCCAAACATGAAGTGGATGCGGGCCGCATCTGACAAAAATATGGTCCAGCTCGCCCACTACCGGCACTGGCAATCTGCTGTAAGCCAAAGCTGGTCCCATATTTACAACATGCATTTGGCCCACCTGTCCCAAAACAGATCTGGTCCACTTCTGGCACAGATACAGCAGATTGCCCACTTTTTGACCTGTTGTGGTGCATACGTGGCCCACATCTTGCTACCGGGAGCGGTCCACCCAAGTGCTGCCAACCCAAAAATAAGGAATGTGGGCCAGATTTGGGTCAGAACAGTTTTGCTGTCATGGGAGAGACTGCAATTGGGTGTGCCATAGACCATAGTGTGAAGGAAGTAGCTGAATCTGCAGGTGTATGGAAGCGTACGGTCATACGGGTCTACCAGCAGTGGATAAAATCCCAGTCTACAGGGGATTCTCCTCGGGATTGTGCCAGGGAAGGCATCCACCAAATCTGGAACAACTGACCAATTCTTTGATGCAAGAGTGTCTGAACATTGATGTGGCTACATCCAGAAACTTGTCCAGCCCATGCCAAATCCAGTCACAGCTGTTATAGGTGCTGGTGGAGGTGTTACACGCTGTTAGGGAGCACTAGAATCTTGCTTCAGTCCTTCTTTTTCAGTCAGGCATTAAAGTGAAGCGCATGTCTTTGAGATAATATTCAGTAAACATTTGGAAATGAAAATATTACAGTTTCATCTCTGCAGTAAGACAACACGCAGGGTTCTCTGGCTGTGCTCATCTATAAGAGAGTAAATGGGCCGAATCGCAAAGAACTTCTTTCTCCATGTATATCAATTACAGCCCGGTCTCCAACAGCAGCTACAGCTCCGCTCTCAGAGCCACTCTCCCCTAATAACACTCCTTGTCCGCTCTGACAGCACCCGACACGCGCCACAACCTCAAACAATCCGGCGCACAACTCAAACAGAATGGTGTGTTTTAATCTCCTCGGAGAACCAACGATGACTGATCCCATCTCAAACATCTCCAGCCCACTTCAGAGACATGAAAGCAAATTATTCCAAGCAAGCCCACGGTTGATATGGCTTTCAGGCGGGGTTATATTAGCAATCCAATAATCTAGCAATTAATTTGATTAATACTTCCAAGTAATATAGAGTTTTACAGACGACCAGGAAAGGAAAAGTGACTTGACTGAACATCAGAATCAGAATCAGGCTTTATTTGCCAAGTATGTTCACACATACAAGGAATTTGTCTTTGGTTACGGTAGCTCACAGTGCACAGAGAGTAACAACATAACACACAGTACACACACATCCTAACACATACACAGACACACACACACAATATCTTACATTAGCGAGCCATGAAGAGCTTCTCAAAGGCTAGAAAACTCTCTACTGGATCTACAGACACTGCAAACTAGTTAAACTGTTACTGTAAACGACCACAACACATGCACTTCCATCACTGCAACCTGCAACAATGACTTCCTTAAGTCCAGTAGCCAGTTCCAGGGTTGCTGCGGTACACAGGTGATGAAAGTTAATGATTATCATTTCATCTACATTTGCTCTTTTTCTGTATTGTAAATAAAAAAAAGGAATCAAAGGAAGAACCTCCCCTGACCATGCACATCTCATTCCCTCCTCAACTGACTATGGACACTAGCTAGAGCGGTCACACCATGCTCAAAAACTCGAAACCATTGTTTTTAATGGAGGCACGCAGCGCCGCTGCAGACAGTCGCTAGGATGTGGTTGCTGTAGGAGGAACGAAGAATGAATAAACAACACATAGAGGCGTGTGGGTCAGTACGGCTCTGGATTAGAGTTTAGGGATCGGCCCTGAGTGAGTACATGCAGTTTGGGGTCTGTAGGTTATAGGAAACAATGGGGTTTGAATGAGGGTGAAAATTAATGGGAGTCTATCGGAGGAACGAGGCATGAATAAACGACACATAGAGGAGTGTGGGTCAGTACGGCTCTGGATTAGAGTTTGGGGATCGGCCCTGAGTGAGAACATGCAGTTTGGTGGCTGTAGGTCAAAAGAAACAATGGGGTTTGAATGGGGGTGAAAATGAATGGGAGTCTATGGGAGGAACGAGGGATAGAAAAAATAAGACAAACAGACGAGTGTGGGTCAGACAACATTGAATTCATGCTCGGGGGTTTGCCCTGAGATAGTGTATGTGAAAAGGTCTCTGTTGGTTGAGCAGAACTTTAGTAGATGGGTGTGTATTTTACTATCCCAGTTAAACATCCAGTCAGAAGGCTGTATGCAAGCCTGAATCACACCATCAGTCACACCATCAGACCAGACAATCTGTTGTGCATTGCAACCATAATTAAAGCCACGTTGAGACTAGACCAGGCTAACGATACTGTCTAGCCTGGGTCTTAACCTCCATAGAGGGAAGAGTAAGATCATCAAGGTCAACGTGCCATCCGGCTGGAAGGTGAGGCACTAGAACAGGAAGAGAGCTTCACCTACCCTGGGAGTACTGTTGATAAATGGAAGGCAGAGATGCTGATATTAGAACTCGAATCAGCAAAGGCAAGGGCAGCTTTCCATCAGAGGAGGAACACCTGGGGATCCGCGAACCAGACAGCCAACATCAAGACCAGGATTTTTAACAGCATTGTGAAGCTGGTTCTACTTTATGGAGCTGAGACCTGGAAAACGGCTGTGTCCTTTACGAAAAGAATCACCCAGGTATCCATTAACACCTGTCTTAGAAGAGTTCTTCAGATTTGCTGGCCACACAGAATCACCAATAAAGAACATGGTGGTTGGTGTGGCTCAGTGGTTAACACCACTACCCACCAGGGAGCTACCACTCCATGTGGGAGACGGGGGTTCGAATCCCAGTCTAGGTAGCAAATGCTGAGCTACACAAATAAGAGTCCTTGGGCAAGACTCCTAACACTCCACTGGCCCACCTGTAATACGAATAACCTCTGGATAAGACCGTCAGCTAAATGCCTAAATGTAAACATGGGCCATGAAAGAGACAGCAGCCAGCACAGGAAATGGTCCTCCAAAGATGCTGGCGACGGATAGGCCACACACTCCGCAAGCCAGTGTGCAGCACCACAAGGCAAGCCCTCAGGTGGGACCCCCAGGGGTAAAGGAAAAGGGGTCACCCAGGAAACACCTGGTGCTGTGACCTGGAAGCAGACATGAGAAGGACAGTCCACACTTGGGGACAGCTGGAACAAAAGGCTCAGGACCAGGATTGCAGAGAAAAACGGATGTAGAGAAGTTAATTCCACTCTCATGCCGTGTTTGAACCCCGATAATCCACTTCGCCTTTCCATGGGCATGTTGGCCAGTGTTGTACCGCACTACTCCCCTTAGTCTTTCTCCTGCCTTATGAAAGTGGGTGATCCGATATGTGACCTGGATAGCTGGTCCTTAAAGGCCATTTCCACTGGAACGAAGTCATGGTCTCTGACTTCTGACCAGCGCTGTAGCTTACCCGCCAGCCCTACAGAGGGAAGGGGTATTTTCTACCTGGTTTAATTAGCATCCCACTACATCTGCAGGTGATGGAGTCTGCTGGTTCTGGCACACCGCGCTGCCAAAGTACAGGCAGAAATAAACACTTTCTTTTTATAGAAGCAACATGAAGTGCTGTATGAATCTCAGATTAGCTGATCTCCCCAGAGTCCGCATCAGCTGAGCGTTTAGAGCCTGTCAGAGTCCTGCTTTAATTGGACAAACACACACACACACACACACACACACAGGAACACACACATATAGCCGAGGTCTCATTGTGTCTTTGATCCATAAAACATGAATAGACCAGTCCTCACTCCTTTCATTAACTTCATAAACATGCCAGCGCATCAATTAAACATTCATTCAGGAGACGCAGGCAAAAACCAACAACACCAAAAACGCAGAACCAAATGTTTCGCTTCTGATGAATATTCTGAACTCATGAATGGAGCTTTTCCAAAACCTGGTAAGATCAACTCTTCAGACGATGGAGGCTATTCTCCATATTTCACAGTATCTGTCTACATACACTATATTGCCAAAAGTATTCACTCCCCCATCCAAATCACTGAATCCAGGTGTTCCAATCACTTCCCTGGCCACAGGTGTATAAAACCAAGCACCTAGACATGCAGACTGCTCCTACATACATTAGTGAGAGAATGGGTCGCTCTCAGGAGCTCAGTGAACTCCAGCGTGGTACCGTGATAGGATGCCACCTCTGCAACAAGTCCAGTCCTGAAATTTCCTCACTACTAAATATTCCACAGTCGACTGTCAGTGGGATTACAACAAAATGGAAGTGATTGGGAACGACAGCAGCTCAGCCACAAAGCGGTAGACCACGTACAATGACAGAGCGGGGTCAGCGGATGCTGAGGGGCATAGTGCGCAGAGGTCACCAACTTTCTGCAGAGTCAATCACTACAGACCTCCAAACTTCATGTGTCCTTCAGATCAGCTCAAGAACCGTGTGTAGAGAGCTTCATGGAATGGGTTTCCATGGCCGAGCAGCTGCATCCAAGCCTTACATCACCAAGCGCAATGCAGAGCGTGGAATGGTGTAAAGCTCCGCCACTGGACTCTAGAGCAGTGGAGACGTGTTCTCTGGAGTGACCAATCACACTTCTGGCAATCCGATAGATGAGTCTGGGTTTGGCGGTTGCCAGGAGAACGGAACCTGTCTGACTGCATTGTGCCAAGTGTAAAGTTTGGTGGAGGGGGGATTATGGTGTGGGGTTGGTGTTCAGGAGTTGGGCTCGGACCCTTAGTTCCAGTGAGAGGAACTCTTAATGCTTCAGCAGACCAAGAGACTCTGGACCATTTCATGCTCCCAACTTTGTGGGGACAGTTTGGGGACGGTCCCTTCCTGTTCCAACATGACCGCACACCAGTACACAAAGCAAGCTCCATAAAGACATGGATGAGCGAGTTTGGTGTGGAGGAACTGGACTGGCCTGCACAGAGTCCTGACCTCAACCCGATAGAACACCTTTGGGATGAATTAGAGCGGAGACTGCGAGCCAGGCCTTCTCGTCCAACATCAGTGTCTGACCTCAAAAATGCACTTCTTGAAGAATGGTCAGAAAATCCCATAACCACATTCCTAAACCTTGTGGAAGGTCTTCCCAGAAGAGTTGAAGCTGTTCTAGCTGTAAAGGGTGGAACATCATATTAGACCCTATGGATTAAGACTGGGATGTAGCTCAAGTTCATATGTGTGTGAAGGCAGACGAGCGAATACTTTTGCCAGTACAGTGTATCTCTGTTACAAATATATGGAAAATACATATTAGTCATGCAATCGCCACTTAAGCTTAATTCTAGTTGGTCAGAAACCCAGCCCTGATTGGTCAAAAGGTTGTCCCTGATTGGTCAGAAAGCTTGGTGTAAAGCTCAGCTTTGACTCGTCTGAAGCCTAGCTCTGACTGGTCAGAAAGCTGTCCCTTATTGATCACAAGCTCAGCCCTAGCTGGTCAGAAGCTCAGCCCTGATTGGCCAAAAAGCCGTCAGAAGAATCTCCCTACTTTTAAGCTCAGTCCCAGTTTGTTAGAAGCACCACACTGTTTGGTTAGAAACTGAGCCCTGATTGGTCAGAAAACTTAGTGTCAAGCTCAGGGCCAGATGGTTAGAAGCTCAAGCCTAACTAGTCAGAGTCGGCCCCTGATTTGTCAGAACATCAGACCTGATTGGTCAGAAGGAGTGGTGTCAAGCTCAGGCCCAGATGGTTAGAAACCCAGCCATCACTGGCCAGAATCTGAGCCCTGACTGGTCAGAAGCTCCACCCTAATTGGTCAGAAAGCTGGCCCTGATTAGTCAGAAGCTCAGCCCTGACTGGTCAGAAGTCCTGATTGATCAGAAACTCTGCTCTGATCATTCAGAAAGCTGTACCTGATTGGTCAGGAGTTCCGGTCTGACTGGCCAGAAAGCTGGCCCTGATTCATCAGAAGCCTATCCCTTATTGGTCAGATTCTCAGCCCTAATTGGTCAGAAGCTTTGCCCTGATTGGTCACAAGGCTAAGATGAACGGTTTGTTGTCACACGTCCAGAAGNAAAGCCAGTTTAAACAACTCCGGACACGCCAGAGCGTTAAAGGAGCCTCATCCTGAGAGACGACAAGGTACTAAACGAGAGAACGAACAGGTGCAGACACGCAAGACGAATGAAGACACTGTTTATTCCATGCCAATGTTGGGTTTCCTTCCACCCTGAAATGCCTCTTATATGAGCTTCTCGTCCCAACGAGTGGAGAAACGGTGTGGAGTGCCTAGATTCTGAAATTTGATGAACGAGGGTCAACGATAAATGGGGGCGTTTCTATACAGCTCTTGGTCTGGTTTCGTAGACTTACCCAGAACTTACAGTACCAGTCTAAAGCTTAGACACAGCTACTCATGGAATTATCCAGTCCACCTTAAAACCCTCCAGAATGGAGCTTTACAGGAGGATGAACCAGCTTTATTAACCTGCAGTGGAGCTGATAGAACAAGGTTTATTACTAAGCAGGTTTGGAGCAATTCTATTGGTCAGTCCCTCATGAATATTCACTAAACTGAAAGAAGAACTAGAGCTTTTACACTGTGCAGAAAAAGAGATCAAAGTTTTTACACAGTTAAATATATACGACTGCGTGTGCACACGGCAAGTGACGAAAGCAACACGGCGACCGGAAGTCATTCGTTTCTAATGAGAGTCAGCGGCATCCAGTGAGCTCTGCTCAGGTTCATCCAAATGAGTAGAGACGTGCAGCAGCAACCACCAATCAGAAAACAGGTTCTTACATTCCCTCAAAATGAAACCGGGAAATATAGCATGGTTAGCCAGGGTCATTGGGTCAGGGTCATTGGGTCAGGGTCATTGGGTCAGCAGTTAAATGTTTTCACTAGTCTAAAGTCTAAACTCTAAACTTTTGACTTGTAGTGTATAATACAAATAACACTCTCACAACTCATGCACCTAAACCGAAATGTCCGATCTACTCAATTCTGAATTTATATTTATAGTATTAGCAATTTATAGTAACTATATAGTAATTTATAGTAACTTTATAGTAATTTAGTAGTTATATAGTACAGTCATGTTTATATATATATATATATATATATATATATAATACAGTAATTTAATAGTAATTTAATAGAAATTTTAAAGTAACTTAAAATAATTGTATATTCATTTTTATAGTAGTTTTATATTATAGTCACATTATATATAATATAGTAATATACAGTAATTTTGTAGTAACTGAATAGTAATTTATAGTAATTATATAGTATTTTAATATTATAGTCATATATATAGTATAGTAATTTATTATTATTATACTAATTTAATATTAATTTATAGTAATTTTACAATAATTTTATAGTAGTTTTTAGGATTAGTCATATTAGATATAGTACAGTAATCTGTAGTAATTTACAGTCATTTTTACAGTATTTTAATAATGTAGTAATATTACATATATTGTAGAGTAATTTTTATTGTTGTTTCCCAGTAAAAAAAAATCACATCATTTGTAATTCTGTGCAGAGTAGAGAACACTTGTGATAAGAAAAAAATCTTTTTGTAGTTTTTATATAGTGTCCAGTCTCAGAACTGGGGAGGATATTATGTAATCGATTATGTATTAATGCAGTTACATACAATTAATTATGTACTATAACCTGAGTGTACAGCAGAACGACAGCAGCGGTGTCTCAGGGTTAAAATGCGTTCCAGAAAGGGTAATAAAATTAAACGCTAATTATACAGTGATCAGATAAACACGCAGTGATCCTGGGTAAGTGCCTCTTACTCACCCGTTATTAAAGAGCTATAATAGGCATGTAATATACGGGTGGCAGATTTACCTGTTACCGTGTGAGCGCTGCAATTAAGTAGGTTAAGTACAGAAAGTCCTGAGAGCGGTTTGTCTTCCAGGCCAGGTTTATCTGATTATCCAGGCTAAATCCCAGCCTCAGCACGCCCACTGCACAGCAGCAGCAGCAGCAGCGCACGAAAACACCCTCCACAACTGATTAGCTACTCATTAAGGCCTTCCACATTAACTCTCTCTCCCTCAGACGCGCTGGAGTGTCACGGCGTGCCAGGGGGATAGGAGAGCGCTTGCAGGTGTTGGGCAAACCGCAGAGCGTGAGGGTGGATCCATGCTCCTCTAACATTTATCTTCAGCTCCATAAGGAGGAGAACAGCTCCTTAATGTCTGGGCAGCTCCTTCTGAATTGGGTTTACACTGCAACAGCAGGTGCGGGGTCTCTGACCCCCTCAGGCTTTCATCTCACCCCACAAAAACACCAGCGAAACGAGCGGAAAGAAAACCTGGAATATATACCAGTCTTATTCGGTTTGGATGCTGCCGTGTGTGGCTGCGGATCCACACGTATCCTCTCAAAACCCACCACCGCTGGGGAGTCCAGCCTGGTCTGCTTGACTAGCCACTGAGCTAAAGGCTAATAAATACAACCATGCTAACGTTAACATAACTCTTACTCGCAATGAAAACCATAAAGTGAGCAGCCATTCAGTCTTTGCTCAGCGCTAAATGGACCCAGGAGATGAGTTTTCAGCCATTCCGCCAGAGAAGTGGTAACATTAGATATCCGGCTTATTTCCTAACAGCACACCCCTAAAAACCCAATCTGAAGCTGTTCCATGTGTCCCCAGCTAAAAGATTAACCAGATTTATCAGCCTAGTCCTAAAAATCTCCTTCTAGAGTTCAGGGTTGGTAGTTAGGTTAGCAGGCCACTAGGGGGCACACAAGTTGTTGAGTCACTGTTGACCAATTAGAATTAGAAATTAGGACCATTGGCCAGTTGTGCTTGCACAACGAGGAATTTGACCCCACCGGATTTAAGCCATCCAACATTTTACCCTTATGGTATTTGTCAGACGGTCTTATCCAGAGTGACTTCCAGACTACCTTCGCCTACCTTTACACAGGTATCGTGTAGGTTGGTTTCCCAGTTTCGGGAATTTAATCCCAGTATACAGGATGGAGGGCAGCGGTGTAACCCATTATGCTATACCAACCAACCACATACACACACACACACACACATATGAACACATACACACTATGGAAACACACACACTAGGGGGCAGTAAGCACACCTACCTGGAGCAGTGGGCAGCCCTATCATTGACACCCGGGGAGCAGTTTGGGGTTGGGTGCCTTGCACGAGGGCACTTCAGTTGTGTCTTGTCAGCTCAGGGATTCGAAACAGCGACCTTCCAGTCACAAGGCTGGTTCCCTAACCTCCGGCTCTCCACGACTGCCCTCATGACTAACACTGAGGCAGAAGGGAATGCTTTGCAACAAGCAACTTCCAGTGGTATTTAAAACTGGTTTTAGCCTCAGTGAGCCAAAACCAAGCCAGTGCTGGACTGTAGCATGTGGCCTGTAGGGGCTGCACAGACTGGTCAACTAGTTGACTTTACTGCTTGGCGATGAGGCTTTAAGCTTGAAGTTGACAAGTCACTGATCACCTGATTATGACACTAACAACATGGACGCTTTACAGCAGGCAACAGGTGAGGAGGCTGATGATTCCGGGGTCCGTATCCCGGGGTTTCTTGAGAGCTAGCACTGATATTGAACACCGTTACCTCCAGTTTACCAAAGACCACAACTAAAAAGCATGTTTGGTTGAAGAGTGAGCATAACACCCCATCATCTGGTACAGTTTGATTCTTAGGCTGTCCAGACTGACAGCCCAGATCCGACTTTCAGCATATCCAGATTGCATCCAGGTGGGTTTTTGATAGGCTGGACAGCGAAAAACCACACAAAATCTGATTTTTGCAAATCAGATTGTGATTTGAAATCCAATTTCTACTGAATTTTTGGAATTGCACTGGAATTTGGAAATCGGATTTCAGAGTGTCTTTTCCATCCCTAACAATGCGCCACACAACGACGGTGTCAAATCCAGAGTGACAAAAGTGGTGGGATCCAAGAACAGCGCCAAAGACTTGTGAGCCGTGACTTGACAGAGCCACGTCGTCAGTGCGGCTAAGTAGGTACTGACCTCTACATCGCTATGCAGATAGACTGGTGATGTCTGGACACACAAATCCGATCTGATCACTTGGGAATAACAGAGCGGACAGTCATTTCACGAGATCTGATCTGAGAAACAAATCGGATTTTCCTGCAGTCTGAGCACAGCCTGAGTTAAGGTGCTCTAAATTCCCCGGGCTTGCCGGATCTCTGCCACCAAATTTGACAGGATTCTAGGGTCCGGATCTCTGGCTCCATGAAGGCTAGCTATGAATAAAAATGATCCAGGGCTCATAGGAAAAGGCACGTCATCCTGTACATACCTGCGGCGTTTCCTTTATCACGGAGTCACTTGTTCTAAAACATTCCCTTGTGGGCTGCTAAATTAGCTCCTGTTAGCTTAGCCAAAACGCTACAGTCCAAATCACCTCAGAACAGGTTTGAGTTCGGCTTTTTCCCAACATTCCGACACCAGCCACTCCACTATTGCCCTCTCAGACATAAGCCTCCATCTCAGCCCCTCTCTCCTACTCAACAGCGTCTTTAGCATTTAGCACTGTTAGCCGGATGTTGTGATATTTATTGGGCTATTGGTTTCGGCTGGAGTTTCCATTTAACTCCGGCAGAATTGATTTCATCTCAAAAGCAGATAATTCATGGATTAAGATGGATTTGATTTCCCTTCTGTTTCAAAGCTCAGGCAGTTTGTGTCGGCGCTCATTTATTAAATGTATAGCATCATTTTTGGCCCTTTATGCCCCTGAAAAAACATTAGCAGGAGGCTAATTTCCGATACTCGTCTCGGTATTTCAGAGCTGGTAAGCTTTTTGATTCTGACAAATATGAAAAACTGATGCAGATTTGTCAAACACTGTGAATGGCATTCATTCATCAGCGCCAGAGAGCTTACACTGCATTCACACTCCAACCGGCAGAACGTTCAGTGATTGGGTATAGAGTAATCTCCATACTGAAAGCCATGTGGTCCTGAAATCATGCTGCAAGGGCTTCATGGTTACCATTAAGCCCTCCTGGATGTTCACACGGTGACTATACCTTCAACTAGGACCGTCACAATTACTACATAATCGTCTAATCGCAATTATTTGAGCTAATCGCAATTATTTAGGTTGACTGTGGCACTTCTGAAGACAAACCACGAAGTTCAAACGTCTAACTTCTAGAGTTAATAGAGTAATGAGTGTTAGCTTCATGATTTAGCTCAACTCTACATATAATTCCCGACACCTGTGTGAGTGCGGGCACAAATCATCAGCACAACCCATGTTAGCTACTCAGCAAACACAACTAGCATAGTAAGGTGGCTAATCAGCCTGTTTGGCCACATTAGGGTTGTATATTAATGGTCGTAAACAATAAACAAGACCTGCCTATTAAATTGGTAATCCAGATTATTTATATGGCAATTAATGGTTATCTGAAATTCCTATTCCCTTCAACACCTTGCATGGCGTTCAATCAATCCTGACTCATAGATCACTGAAACAAGCGGAGACATTGTGTGGAGATGGCGGATTCCTAGCCTTCAGTCCTAAACCTCACTTAATCATTCACTAACACTGAAATAAACAGGAAACGCTCAGTAGTGCAGACCTGAACCTGCCTATATGGACTGTACACAGAATTAAAATGATACAATATCACTGCAACTGTGAACATACTGCGATATGTTGAGTAACATATGATATATAACACATATTGATAACATATTCTGATATATTGACTATTCAAATTACCTGCCAACACCTGTTCTCCCCAATGAGATAAGGTGTTCAGTCTAATCACTTCACATTAACCATTTTTGTTGCTGCAAAAGAGTCAGACAGACAAACACTCCTATAAAAACGTACACTTATTAATAAAAGATCAATACTGGACGTCCGTGTATTGATACAATATTGCCATGCAAAATATCGTGATACTACGCTGTACTGATTTTACCCCCTACCCTGGTAATTATGCATTTATGTAATATTTAATGTAATAATTGAATAACACATTTTTCATTTTTACAATACTTGTGTAACTGTTTATGTAAGTAATTGTGTAATTATACATAGTAAATATATACTAGTGTATATGGTATTATTTAATTTATTTAATATTTTAAATAATTGTTTTTATTTATTATGTAATATTTACTATACAATTATAGACAATAGACATATAACAGCATTATATATATGCTATTGATTATGTATTTATTGTTTAATATATATATTAAATGTTTTACTGCTCCTTTTTTCTAACTCCTTAAATTATGCTTTACTCTGTAGCACTTTGAGATTTGTTTCAAATGTAAAATGCATTACAAATAAAATGTATTATTATTATTATTATTATTAATTATAGTTAATAGATATATAACAGATATATAATGGCATATATAGTATTAAATTAAGTATTTTGTAATTACCAAGTAATTATGTAATTATAACTATGTAATTATACACAGTAGATATATAACGGCGTACACTAGTACTTGAATTATTGTGTAACCACTAAATAATTATGTATTTATAACTGTCATTACACATAAGATACATATGCACATATATTATTACAATATTATTATTATGCAACTACTAAGTAATTATGTAATACCTACTATGTAATTATATATATAATTGTGAATATAGTAAATTACATTACTATGTAACTACTAAGTAATTATGTAATAAGTACTATATATTTACATAACAGCTGATATATAATTGGTGTAACAGAAACTCCAGACCTCCGAGAGTCAACAAACATCCCACTGCGCAACTTTGTTTGTGTCTTCCTGCCCACATCACTTTCCTTACTCTTCTTCTGCAGGCAGGTCCGTGCAGGGCATGTGCGAGTAAAGTCATGTGCGCTAATTAGCCTAGTTCAACAGGCTTAGCCACCTCAAATCCCTGTCCTCAAGCACAGCAAGTCCCAGCTCAGTTGCCACAGCAACACTCTGGTCAGCCCACTCCTCTTCTGCCTCCCACCACCATCACCATCTCCCTGAGGGAAAGCCGTCCACAAGTGGTGGCCTGATGATGACTTTTCAGGCGTTCAGGGTCTGTGAGAGCGCGAGACTGCCCTAACATCAACCCACCGGCTTCAAACCACCACTTCACAACATGTGCTTTCACTCCGACGCAGGGGCCCATCACGTATTCGTCCCGGCACCCAGTCTGCTAGGTATTTACATCTGACAGGCGTGTTTTCTTGGCTCATCAGACCCTGTGGCTGGTTACCCAACAAAATCAGCTCTAAATCAGCTCAGACTGACTCATTGATTAATTCAGTGACACTGTGTGCATGTAATTTAGCTATAACAGCCTTAAGCCTGGCCTAAACCCTGACCGATAAAAGCGTGAGACCCCACACATAGATAATTCACACCCATTTTTCTGTCCTTGTTCATTGTTGGTCATCCAAGTCACGAGAGCAAGCAGGAGTTTCTCCATACTGGATGTAAACAAACATGGCGGATGGCAGGGATGCCATTGCTGTGCTTGTGGTGAGTTGTGGTGAGAACAGTGTTGTGCATTGTGCAATCACTAGTTATATGTAATTACTAAGTAATTACATAATAATTACTATGTAATTACATAAATCAATAAATGCTCATACAAGGACTTACGTAGTGACAGACTCATTGCTTATAGCCTTTCTCCAGTCAGTAATGACCACTTCAACAACACCGGGCCAGGGGTCTCAAGAGCTCACTTCATACGGCCCGTCGTGTTCATCCTGACACCCAGCCTGCTAAAATTTGCATCTGATGGGTGGGCTTTCTTCACTCACCAGATACTGTGGCTGGTTACCCAACAAAATCAGCTCAGACTGACTCTTAGGGTGATGAACTCTGTAACACTGTGTGCTTGTAATTTAGCTGTAACAGCCTTAAGCCTGGTCTAAACCCTGACCAATGTTGAAAGCATGAGAGACCCCACATATAATGACATTTCACACCCATTTTTCTGTTCTTGTTCATTGTTGCTCATCAAAGTTCCTCCCAACACTACACAGTCTGCCCTTCCACTCACACTTCCACAAACCCACACCTGACCAAGATCGCCAATCCTCAAAACCTTGCGGGAGTTTCTCATTGACTTCTACGTCAGGAGAGCAAGCATGAGTTTCTCCATACCGTATGTAAACAAACATGGCGGATGACAGTGAAGCCATTGCTGTGCTTGTGGTGAAAACAGTGTTGTGCATTGTGCAATCACTAGTTATGTGTAATTACTAAGTAATTACATAATAATTACTATATAATTACATAATAATCAATATATAATTGCCCATACAAGGACATGCATAGTAATTATAGCATTGCTGTAACCCTTATCAAGTCATGATCACAAGCGGACACTGGAGACGCATTCGAGGTACCTGGAAACGCCCAGTGCACACAATGTACACAGCTTTGAGGTGACTGTTCTACCACGACTCACTATGCAACCTTACTGCCAGAAACCACATAAGCAGGTCTTTGCTAGTTAAAAACTGGACATGGTCTGAGACACATGCTCGATGATTACTGCATGATGCTAAGTGGTGGGGCATAAGTTTCCATTACCTGTTAGCCACATTAGCTGCATAGCACCAGTGCTAAAACTAAAGAGGTGAAATTCAGACATCAAACAAGTCCTGACTACAATTGACAGAAAGTGCATATAATCAGTTTTGCCAAACTATTCCTTTTAATTTGGTGCACATCTTGCACCACTTTCCGAATGTACAAATTACCATGATTTCCGAACATCAACGAGCAGGCACGTTAAGCAGTCTGAGCAGGAAAGCAGATGTGGTAACCCCACTGGTGCTAATCAAACACAGAAGCAGGGTGGTGTTAGGCTGTGCTCGTGTCAGGAAGCATGACTCTAATCACAATTACAGTTCTCCGAGCATGCAGGAGACCAAAACCCACTTTCTGGCACTTAAGATTCAAAGTACTGAGCCTGAAACTTCAGAGATTTCCCCCCCAACGAGTACAAACACAGTGCTTTAGCTTTCCTGAAGTTCTGAAGCTTTGAAACCCCAATGCAGAGAACAAGCTGTCCAAAACATTTCAGCTCAGCATTATGGGTATTATTTGCCAAAGGGCTGAATATGCCACACAGCCATATGCAGGAGCTTAGAGAGCATGGTCAACGAGCGTCATCCCGATTCCCTAAAGCTTCAAGCTGATTTCATTCAAGCGGTTATCATTCGGGACGTAGCCTCCAGCTTAGCAAACAGACGGCAGAAACACGGGAGCGCTGGAGGAGAGCATGCGGAGGAGCAGAGTTCATCTGTGACCTTTGCCTTTTGGTTCTCACTGACTGCCTGATGCAAGAGTGTTAATTTATCACATGTCCACACATACAGCCTATTAGCGCGGTGGTATCAGAGTTAGTTCAGCCATCTGGCCTGTTTACTGTAGCCCAGCGGCGCCCACCCACTCACCCCTGCTTTACGACTCCTCTGGAAGCTCTGGCTGGTGGTCTTGATGTTGCAGGCTTTTACAGGAACAACAGTGGAATTGTTGTCTGAGGGCCGACAGTGTTAGCAGCTAGTTGAACCCAAGTCTTCTGAGTATGCAGCACATGAACAAGTACGTCGGCAGTCAGCTGAACGTAGGTTTGATGGTAAGTTGGCGGGTGTAAAGTCGATCCTAACTCTTAGGCTGAGAGTAGTTCATAGCTTAAAACCAGCGGCACACAGATTTCGGTTGCACCACAGACACTTACGGCGTATTTACTAGTAGTGTGTTAAGTGACCGCACACCGATCGGCCATAACACTAAAACGACCTCAGTGTATCTACACGCAGTGTCCATGTTATCAGCTCCACTGACCATATAGGACACTCTGTAGTTGTACAGGTCCAGACTGTAGTCCATCTGTTTCTCTGTATACTGTATTACCCTGTTCTTCAATGGTCAGGACCCCCACAGGACCACCACAGAGCAGGTATGATGTGGGTGGTGGATCATTCTCAGCACTGCAGTGACACTGACGCGGTGGTGATGTGTTGCGCTGGTGTGAGTGGATCAGCTGCAGCAGTGCTGCTGGACACCTCAGTGTCACTGCTGGACTGAGAATCATCCACCAACCAAAATTATCCAGCCAGCAGCATCCTGTGGGCAGCGTCCTGTGGGCAGTGTTTGAAGTTGGACTAAGGCCTTCGTCTGGATGCAGCATATGTTGCTCCAAATCCGTATATACCGTTCAGCATTAATGGAGCTTCAGAGATGTGCAGGTCACTCAAGTCATGTGCACTAATGACCTCCAAAAAACTTTACCATCATGGATGCTGGAGTAGTGTCTTTCAGTATGGCGTCGGGCCGCCGTGTTTGCTGACCCAACATGCCAGACGTCTCGGCATGGAGCTGTAGAGGTTCCTAATGGTGTCCTGTGATAATCCATCCCATGCAGCTTGAATATCCTCACACAGTTCCTGCAGATGGTGCGGTAGGGGTGGAGGTGGAGTGACACCAGGCCTTCTGGACGTGTGACGCGTGACAACAAACCGTTCATTGCAGTCTTTGGTGACGGTGACGTGGTGTTAAGGACAGTCGTGGTAACGGTCTGTGTACATGTAGTCCTGCGTGGTGCAGCCGTCTGCCAATGGTGCTGCACTAACAGGATGACTCATGGAGGACATCACTGCTCGCTGAATGCCTGTAATCGTGGCTGTTCTGTCATTCAGGTACAGAGATAAGACCTGTCCTTGCTTACGTCACATGTGTGGCCTAAACTTGAATCATTAGCCTGTCTCACGATGTCAGACCTACCCACCAAGTTTCATTCCTGTGGGTTGATTCCTTGTGGGTGCAGCTATTTTTTTGATGATGACTGTATATACAGGGTATAAGTGATTTGCGCATCACTGCATTCTCTTTTTATTCACATTTTGCGCAGGGCCCCAACTTTTTTGAAAGCGGGCTGGTACACTTATTAAGTCTAACCAGTGGTAAGTCTTGACTTCTAAGGGTTAAGGATAGAGACAGAGCTTACTGCTTAGTGAAAGTTGGCGCTCAGTTGATGAAATCAGCCCTCGCTGGCCTGCCACAGTCTGTGGGTTTGACCTACTCTGCCAAGCTTCATTAGAGACGTACAAATTTCGCACCCTGAATGCGCATGTGCTGGAGTTTCTTAGGGCTGAGATCAAACAGTCGGCTGACAGCGCAGAAAGAGGGGAAAAGAGGAAAAGACAGGCGTGCTCTGCTTAACATTGCATGTGCTGGGTTATTACACTTTCACTCAGATTGACCTTCAAACAGCAGCTGGAAAGTTGAGAAGCCACACCATAAACACACAGAGAGCAGGCTATCTATCCCATAATGCCAGGACAACAGAGTAACGAGAAGGCCTTAACCCAAAACAAGAAAGCAGTTCCTGTAAAGCCGCACGCGGCTGATCAATGCTGCCATGTCCATTAAAGTCAACGTGGGTCAATAAACCGCTCTAATGTTGGAAAATCACATTTCATGAAAAACCAAACTGTTCCCGCTCCAGGAACACGAATGCCAGTCCCGTTTCAGGAATGGGCCACTAAATCAAGCCTGAATTGAGGCTGATTTAATTCAAGCGGATGAGTTTGGGACCGCAGGGTTCTGCTGGCTAATTATAGTCTGTAAATACAGGTTTGATAAGCCCACCATACTAAAAAATGAGCCCCCTGTGACTGAACCATACCTAATAGCGTGTAACACCTCCACCAGCACCAATAACAGCTGTGACTGGATTTGGCATGTACTGGACAAGTTTCTGGATGTAGGCCACATCAATGTTCAGACACTCCTACAACAAAGAATTGGTCAGTTGGTCCAGATTTGGTGGATGCCGACCCTAGCACAATTCCGAGGAGAATTCCCTGTAGACTGGGATTTTAGCCACTGCTGGTAGACCCGTATGACCGTACACTTCCATACACCTGCAGATTCAGCTACTTCCTTCACACTATGGTCTTTGGCACACCCAAATGCAGTCACTCCTTTTAGCCAATCATTAACATCTGCTCTGGAGCCATTTTCCACACATGGAACGAGACATTCCCTGCACTGTACCACCTCTTCCCAATCTATGGATCCCACCACTCACACCCCGCAGGGATTTATAGCCCCATGATCCTCGTGCAGCGCCATCTGCAGGAGGCTGTAGATGCTACCACCGTAAACAACCACTTCAAATGGGCCACCTCAGTCCAGAGGGACTCTCCGATACTCTACACTTTCACTCTGTACCAGCTCACAGCACACCTGAATAGCTTGCCTGAATGAGCTGCAGCTGAAATACAGCATACATTATCGACAATGTTGTCTTATCATGTTTAAGGTGGGGAAATTGATGCTAATATTACTGAGCTTGTGGACTGCCTGTCAGTTATCCAGGCCAACCAGAAGCAACCAGGTACCCATGTGCCATGACATCACACACACACAAACAAAAAATCAATTTTAAAGGAAACTAATTGTGATATATATTGGTGGGAAAAATCTCAAGTAGATGTAAGCACAATACCTGCAGACAGGTCAGCTCCACTGGAGATCAGCTCCACTGACCATATAGGACACTCTGTAGTTGTACAGTTCCAGACTGCAGTCCATCTGTTTCTCTGTATACTGTATTACCCTGTTCTTCAATGGTCAGGACCCCCACAGGACCACCACAGAGCAGGTATGATGTGGGTGGTGGATCATTCTCAGCACTGCAGTGACACTGACGTGGTGGTGGTGTGTTAGTGTGTGTTGTGCTGGTGTGAGTGGATCAGACACAGCAGTGCTGCTGGACACCTCAGTGTCACTGCTGGATTGAGAATCGTACACCAATCGAAACTATCCAGCCAACAGTGTCCTGTGTCCACTGATGAAGGACTGCACTGTGCAGCAGCAGATGAGCTATCGTCTCTGACTGTACATCTACAAGGTGGACCAGCAAGGTAGGAGTGTCTAATAGAGTGGACAGTGAGTGGACACAGTGTCAGTGCCATGCTGAAATAGGTTGCCCAGTAAGCGTTCAGGTCTACCAGAGTTAGGTAGACATCTCTGACATCCACAGATACGCTGTCAGAAGATATCCCACAGACAAAACCTCTTCACTTCAATGCCATCTAGCAAACAGTACCAGGTCACCCGGTCCAGCACCAGCCAACTAGAGGACACTCTATACCTCTAAGCCAACTAGCCTTTAATTAACTCATCATGAACCACCTCGTCCACCCACACTGTCGGTTTAAAAAGGGGGTCTGAGCTGCTCTGGGGGGGTTGAACTTCAGCAGACCTAAGGGGCAATATGGCATCTCCAATCAGCCTGACTGCATGTTTTTGGTGTGTAGGAGGAAACCAAGCAATGTCCTAGCAATCACCCAAACAGCAAGCATATATTGGACTACTGGCTAGATTAGGTGGTCCATCCTCAGACCACCCAGATTGCTGCCCTGCATACAAGGTATAACTTGTTTCATGCCATCAGTGAGGCAATAGTGACCTGCTATCCTCTCACTATCAGGGCAACTGGGATATCACAGCCAGACAATAGCATAGCAATGACCTAACAACACATTAGCAACCACCAAGAACAGCGAAAATAGCATCCAACTTTCCACTTCGTTCTTCAAGGGCTCCTTCGCAAAGAAAACCGCTCTACGTAGGACCTTGAACACTCAAGGAACCTTCAGATTGATGGGGAAAGTGGTTCTACCACTGCTATGATGTCAAAAAGCAGAGAGGAACACTTTGCATGATATGGGCCCTTTAGGAACCCTTCACTGAGCATGAGTCAACACTTGTTCATTTGGCTCCAACACTGCCTCCTCATAGAGCTACAGCGGACATGCGGGTGTCCAGGGCCGGGAGTCTGGCAGGAATCTAACCGGTCACTTTCCCCAAGAGGAACTGGACAGTAATGGTCACTCACGCTTCATCACAGCCAGATGGACTGATCTGTCAGATTTTCACACGGTCATGCAGTAAGCTTTCGCTGCTCTCCACCCTCGGCCGCTGGCTCAGATAGCTGTGGCACCGGACCTCACACTCTTCGGAAGGAGAGCGTGTCACTGTCACAGCTTCACAGATCTGTGGAATTGGAAGAGACTTACGAGACTGAGGAAGTGGAGACTGTCGCTGCTGGAATATAAGGAACATCACTGCAATGAGAAGCTTCTTCCGGATTCTACTGGGTAAAAATACAGTCAGCCTGAGAAGCTAGCTGATATCATGCTAGCTGATATGTGTACTGGATAGTGTACTAAGCAAAAACAAGGAGCCGGTGACGGTTGGAAAGCTAGATTAAGCCAGTTTCTACTGGAGATAGGAAGTAAGAAAAATCCAGAATATTTAAACACTGGTAGATATGGATGCCCAGAGAGGCCATGAGGTAGTTATAGTTTATATAGCAGCTGCACTGACCAAAACTAAAGAAGCACTGAAGTTTGGAAAGCTAGCTAGCTAGAACAAGAACATTTGAAGGTTAAGCATTTATGTTAGTTTCTAAAGGAGGCTGTGGTCACTAAAACTACAGAACTTCTGAAGCTTGGAAAGCTAGCTGAAATTATCTTTTATTGGAGACTGTGCTGGCTAAAACTAAAGTATGTTTGAAGTTTGAAATTCTAGCTGAAATTCTAGTTTGTATTCAAGATTTAACTGGGTAAAAAAAAACACACTAGCTGGAAAGCAAGCACAAAGTAGTTTCTGTTAACACAACCTACTAATGAACCTAGTGGGGATTCAGCACAATGTATTGAAATTCCCAGCAGTTCCGGTGTGAAATTCCCAGCAGGCCCCATGTTTAGCTTAGACACAGCGGCAGCTCAGCGACTGTATTCCAACACCAACATTACCGTCCGAGTGAAAAGCACTCTTTTGGTAGAACATAAAATTGGGAAAGCAGGAGGAGGAGCAGCTCGTATTGGAGGTCTGGGAGAGTGTGGATTGGAGTCCGGAGCTGTGAGTATTTCTGCAGGGCTTGTAGGAACACCAGGTGTGACTCTGGAGCTCATTTCACAGCAGAGCGTTTGGTCTGAAATAGCCTGAAGCTTCACCTCTACAAGAAGCCGTGTCCAACCGTCTCCCGGGACCAAAGGTCTTTTTTCTGTCAGAGAGGCTGAGGGCCAGGCGGGGGGTAGTGGTGGTGGTGGGGTGGTGTTTGGGGGTGATGGGAGTATAAGGGCTTCATTATCTGCTACAGCGTAATGATCTTGAGGCAGACACAGAGGCCTTGGCCTTCCCCTACTGTACTGCATAATGCCCAGCAAATCAGTCTTCAGTTTCTGAAGGACAAGACGACCCTGCATCACCCTGCAGGTTACCGACTCGGACAATCTGCCGTAGTCTCGTAGAAGTCTAGAGACACTCAGAAGGCCAGCTTTAGACATTGTAATAACTGCTATACTACAATACTAGCCTAGCTATGAAATGATATTTATCTATTACAGTCGTTTCCAAAAGCGTTATTTGCCTCATGTGTTATTAGAACTTTCATTCACTGCCACTGTAGAATCTTCTACAGCTCTATTCATCGATATGGACTCACCATTCGCTTCAACATCACAACAGTCATTTTCTACATGTATACTGCTGGGCAGAAGTGTTTGCGGTACACAACTTCCATACAGCACTTCATATTTCTCATAATTCTGCCAAAACATTCAAGTAAAACACATGTGTACTATATTAGCAGATAACTCACCTCGCTAATAATGTTGGACAACAGCAGCAAAGTGTGTTGATGGACAAACAGATTGTGACGATCGCTGAGGTAAAAACAAGGTGATGTTTATTTAACAGGTTTGTATTCAAATACAGAGTAATCACAGAGAGAACCGCTCAGTACGCACAGAGTGGCAATACTTCACAACGGGCCAGTGGGAGAGAGGAGTATATATATACAAACAGACTAAATTAGCAACAGGTGTGACCAATACTCGGGTGACTCAGATCTAGAACACAGAACGGGATTGGAAGATGGCAGACATGTGACAGTGACATCATCGGGTGGTGGGTTATGGGAAGTGGAGTCCAGGAGACCAGGGGTGAGTAGAGAGCCAGCAGGCGTGCTGCAAAGAAATTGGCTACTTCAATAGCCAGCAATAGCCTGAGGCTTCAAAATTAGCCAGTGCTAGCATGCTAACCCCTCAATGTACCAAAAGGGGGCACAATACAGAGGGTCTCTGGATGTTTAATTTTTGCCAAACAACAAGAAAAGATCAACAAACAGTTTTATAAGTACATTGTGAATAGAATGATTACTAATCATTATTAATTATTAGCGATCTTAATCATTTAATATTGAAAAAAACGACCTAATGATAGATAGGAGTGCATGTTTAGTAATTAGTGGTATAATAATATAAGTTTTTTCTGTAGTTATTTGTATTTATGGTTGGCTACAGAAGTTAATTTTGATGATTAGTCAGAAATAGCGGTACTGAAGTTGAGTTATAGTAATACAATTAGGTAATTAACTGTAATTAACTATAACAGAAATTCATTTTTAATAATTATAAAAAAAATAATGACACACAAGTTAATTTATGAATTAGGAATATGTTATAAATATGATGCATAGAATTAGTGTAATAATATAATTAGTGGTCCAAAAGTTTGTTTTCTTGAATTAATTGCAATTTATGGTATATAAAGTTATTTGGGCTAATTAGTTGTAATTATTGCTACACATGGTAACTGTTATTAATATATAAAATATATAAGTTAATATATATTAATGACTTGTAATTCATTGTATCTATGTTAGTTTTCACTAATAAGTCATTTGCTCTGTTAATTTCGAAATTAATAATTAGTAAGAATTAATGATATAGAAGTAAATTTGAGCTTTTAGCTAGAATTAATGAAATAGGCGTACATGTTTAATAATTAGTGATTAATTAGTGAGTTTTTCTGTAGTTATTTGTATTTATGATTGGCTACAGAAGTTAATTTTGATGATTAGTCAGAAGTAGTGGTACTGAAGTTGAGTTATAGTGATATAATTGGGTAATTAACTGAAATTAACTGTGCAGATATATATAATAACTGCACTGGAGGCGGAGCCTGACTGTGTTTCGTTATACTGTACAACCCTGTTTTGGTATAATGACAATAAAATTAAATTGAATTGAATAATACATTTCTGTATGCAACTGCTGCAGTTGACTACAGCTGGGGAAAACAACAGATGTTGATTTTTTCTATGGCCATTGACGCTTAACACCTCGTCTACGAACTTCAGATGAACCCAGAATTAAACAACAAGTATATGAGAGTGCAGAGCTCCTCCTGTCTGTCTCCACCTTAAATAAAATAAACTCACCAGACAAAAATGAGCCCCCTGTGACTGACCCGTACCTAATACCCTGTAATCCCTCCACCAGCACCAATAACAGCTGTAACTGGATTTGGCGTGTACTGGACAAGTTTCTGGATGTAGNCCTTTTAGCCAATCATTAACATCTGCTCTGGAGCCATTTTCCACACATGGAACGAGACATTCCCTGCACTGCACCACCTCTTCCCAATCTATGGATCCCGTCACTCACACCCCGCAGGGATTTACAGCCCCATCACCCTCGTGCAGCACCATCTGCAGGAGCCTGGAGGTACTACTCCTACATTTTCACTGCTAATGCTGCCACTGTGCCAGTGCCTGCATGGCTTAATGCTGCCGTCAGCCGGTATCAGCAATCAGCCAGACGTTCAGAAGGTCAATCTTTATCATGATTGGTCCGTCTCTTGGACTCTCGGTGAGGAATTTGATATCTTTAGATGATTACACTGTAACACTGCAATAAAATACATCCCCATATGAAGCCTCAATATCGATTTTACACTTTGGATCGACCACTTATACGACTGAGCCTCGCCTGCAGAGCTTTAAAAACCTTTACGTCCCCGACTGAGAAAAGCCCGTATGTCCATATCAATATTCAGAGAGACCTGAATAGCCATACAGAATGGAACGCCGGGCACTGACAATCCTGGCTACTTCTCAGAGAGGCGGCGGTGATTTGTATTCCCCCGTCGTTCCCAGCAGCCTTGGCATTTTGTGAACTGCAGATTATATTCAGGAAAGCTGGCCTTAATTCTGCAGCCAATAAATCTTATAAATATTTCATTGGCTATACTTACTAACAGGCCTGGGACTGCTTAGCTGCTGGCGCAACAGGGTCTCGCGTTTGGACCAAGCGTACTAGTCTTGCTAACTACCGAGACCTGACGTGACTAAGTAATGTGTGGCACGCCCCAGGGGTTCTGCACTG
Source organism: Semaprochilodus insignis (assembly GCA_034552555.1). NCBI lineage: Eukaryota > Metazoa > Chordata > Actinopteri > Characiformes > Prochilodontidae > Semaprochilodus > Semaprochilodus insignis. The sequence goes on from CM067477.1 coordinate 1,300,037, forward strand.
TCAGAGGGTTATTTCTGATGTATATTCATGCAAATAGGATTAAAAATAAATAGAACTTCAATTACTAGAATAGAAG
>CM067477.1:1300612-1317306 GCA_034552555.1 Semaprochilodus insignis
ACAGAGGGAGAGAGAGAGAGAGAGACAGAGGAAGAGAGAGAGAGAGACAGAGGGAGAGGGAGAGAGAGAGAGAGAGAGAGAGACAGAGGGAGAGAGAGAGAGAGAGACAGAGGAAGAGAGAGAGAGAGACAGAGGGAGAGAGAGAGAGAGAGAGAGACAGAGGGAGAGAGAGAGAGAGAGAGAGACAGAGGGAGACAGACTCTTTTTTTTTTTACTTTTGACACTCCTTTATTATAAACCGGTCCTCACTTTAACACTGTACAGCAATAAATAGTATGGACATGTCAGAAGGTGTCAGGTTGTCCCGGTATAGGCACTCTTGGGACACTTCTCATGCCGGCCACCAGAGGTCCAACTTGCCGGAATTCTGAGGAGTTTTGCTCCCGCACCTCCCCTCTCTCACCTGCTCCCCATCCCAACTAATCACCCTTCCCTTTAAATGGCCTTCCCCGCCCTACGTGTTTGTAGAGCATTAACCACTGTCCTGATTTTTGCACTGGCTGGGTTTTGTAATGATCCTCAGTTTCAGAAATTCCTTGAATAATCCCTGTGTTTTTCCTTCAGCCCCTCTTGCCCTTGTTTTTTTTTTTTTTTTGTGGTTTGTATTTTTTTGTTTGGACATTTTTTGGTCTTTGTGTTTCTTTTTTGTGACATTTGAATATCTTCTGGGCTTTTGAATTTTTGAGACTTTTGCTTTGTTTTTTGAGAACTTCTGGGCATTATATCTTTTGGACCTTTTGTGTTTTTACAGTTTTTTTTTTTTATTTTGAATAAATTCCTACCTGTAATGGGTCCTCTCGCTGTGTCTGGGCAGCCCATGTTACAGACGGTACATAATTAATAAATAAAGAGACGTGTAAAGGTAAAACACAATCACAGAACAGTAAAACAGCTCAGAGCAGGACAACAAATAAAACACTGTTCACTCAAATAAAATCTGGTGCAAAAAAGAGCTCGTCTTCGTCCACTGAGCAGACTACAGCCTCGTAACACCAGACCAGCTTAAAGGAGTCCAGGTCGTTCATGCTTCTATAATAATTAAAATCAATCTTCACCCTCGCCCTCACCAGCCTCGTACAGATCTGCGTGGCATCATGGTCTGTGTTCTGGGTCATTATGTTCTTTCTGCTCATGTATATCACCAGTTTTGCTTGTCCAAGAATAAAGTGCATTAGCTGGCATTTACATTTTTGGCTCCTGACGTATTTAGCCCCAAGAATAAAAGCCTGTGGTGTAAAAATGAGACTAAACTGCGTAGAAGTGTTCCGTAAAATCTGTAAAATCTCCCTGTCCACACAGAAAGGACACTCGTGTGAGACCGTCTCCCTGTCCACACAGAAAGGACACTCGTGAGAGACCGTCTCCCTGTCCACACAGAAAGGACACTCGCGTGAGACCGTCTCTCTGTCCACACAGAAAGGACACTCACGTGAGACCGTCTCTCTGTCCACACAGAAAGGACACTTGTGTGAGACCGCAGGGTTTAAAACAGAGATAAGAGTTAACGGACACTGTGCCATGAAGGACTCTCCACTGAAGGTCAGCAGCCTTCCTGGTTAACGATGGTCTGTATAACACTCTCCACTCCAACTTTGTATCGCCATGGAGCCCGAACTCTCTGAGCCACGGCGTATCAACTCTCCCATCCAGCCTTGTCCGATTAATCACCTTTACACAGGCCCTGTACAGGAGTTTACTACTGGCTGCCCCCAAAACCATGCTGGCTTCCCCTGTGCACTCTTAGAGTGGGCCTCCACAGTCACCTATGTTTGGCATGATGGTGCACTTGGGGAATGAGTCCCCCTCTGCCGGTCCTGTGCCGACTCCTGTGGCACAGTCTTTCAGGAGCAGTCGTTCTTCACTCGTAAGTGCAGAACTCCATTAGTACAAAAGCTGATGGGCCACCCGTAGGGATCTCATTCCCAACTGTGCTGCAAAGGTTTCTACGTAGGTCAGCTCAGGTCCCGCAAGCCCCACCAGCTGCCCCAACTTAGTGACTCCTGCAACAATCAGGATTCTGGACAAATCGTGGGAGGTTTGGCTGGAAATGTCCAGACGGGCTCTGTGGACTAAAGGTTCCTCCAGCAGCCAGTACAGGGATGAGCAGCTCTCTCTGTGTATGATAAAAAGCTCCCATATTTTAAAGACTCCTTTATAAACACCGGCAGTCCCCCAAAGTCCAAATTCTTAGTGTCCAATAAAAACAAGGCCCTGTCCAGTCCGAGTCCCCCCACGGTCTGCACTAGTCTGCTAACAGGTATTCTCCACACAGTGTTCTCAAGGTCAGTAAGCAGTCTGTCAATGAACTGCACTGCAGGCGAAAGACAGCAGTCCTGCTGGCCAGATGGACCAGTCCTTGTCCACCCTCATCCTTAAGCAGGTAAAGAATCCCCTGTGGTAACCAGTGTAGGCAGTCCCAAAAAAAGTCCACCAGCACCGCCTGGACATCCGCCAGCAGGTTTGGTGGGGGGGTCTACACAGGCCAACTTGTGCCAAAGGGACGATGCAGCAAGGTTGTTTATGATGAGCACACGGCCCCTGTAGGACATTTTTTCGGGACCAGCCACTTCCATTTCATCAATCGCCCTTTGACTTTTTCCAGCACGTCCTCCCAATTGTTCTTCATAAAACCCCCGTCCCCCAGGTACACCCCTAGGTATTTAAATCCCCCTCTCTTCCAGTGTAGGCCATCTGGAAGTTTGGGTTCTTCCCGCTCCCACTCCCCAACCAAGAAGGCCTCACTCTTACCCCAGTTAACTTTAGCAGAAGGTAAAACTTGGAAATCGTTTAAAATTCCACTTACAACATTCGCCTCTGCCTGGGAACCAACCATGGCCACAATGTCGTCCGCATATGCTGACACACAGAAGGATGTGCTGCAGTTGGGGATCCTAAAACCCGTAATTACGTCTCTAATTTTACATTAAAGGGGTTCTATGGCAACAGAATACAGGAACCCCGAGAGGCCACAGCCTTGTCTGATGCCTCTGTGTACCCGAAAGGGGGCGCACAAACCACCGTTAACCTTTAGCACACTCTCAATGTCACTGTACACCTTGATCATGGCTATGAAACAAGGCTTGAACCGAAGGCTTTCTAGCACTTTCCAAAGGTACCCGTGTTCAACTCTGTCAAAAGTCTTTTCCTGGTCCAGAAATAAGAGACCAGTCTTCAAGCCCAATAGCCTGGAGACGTCCAAAATAGCCCGAATTAGATGAATATTATCAAATATTGACCTACCGGGCACACAGTACGTCTGACCAAGACGAACGACCCACTCCATCACCTTCCCCCGCCTGGCAGCTAATGATTTCGAGAGCAACTTGTAGTCTGTACACAACAGTGAAACTGGGCGGCCAGTTCTTCAGGTCAGTCAAGTCCCCCTTCTTCAGCAGGAGAGTGAGGACAGCCCTTCGACAACTCAATGGAAGCTTTCCTTCCACCAAGCTTGCCCTGAGCACATCCAACACATCCCGCCCCAAAACAGACCAGAAGGACTTCTAAAACTCTACGGGGAGACCGTCGATGCCCGGCGCCCTCCCATTCTCCATACCTTGGAGAGCCGTGTACAGTTCCTCCAGGGACAATGCCCTGTCCAGCATCTCAGCAGACTGCTGTGTCAACTTGGGCAACTCGTGAAGAAAGCTTTCCTCCAGCTCATGTGCCACTGACTGCTCACTGCTGTACAGCTTAGAAATGTATAGAGCCCTGTTGATTGTTTCCCTTCTGTCATCCATCACAGCCAGAGATCACCAACCAAACACCAACATCGTTCTAGTGTTGGGAGCTGTTTTAGAACGTTTTGAGCACAACAGTCAAACAGAACCCAACAGAACAGCAGATCCCTGTTAGTAGAACCATCGGGAATGGTGAAGACTTGTTAGAGGCTGTTTTAGAGACACTTCTATTGTTGATCTTAGAGTCTTGGAACTTCATACAGCCATAGGAGCCACAGAGGAACGAGACCTGCAGTGTTTGGTAACTCCTTCATTTGCATGTTAATAACCGGCGATGTTTATCTGAAGTCCTGCTGGTCAAACGGGCTGCATGAGTAATGTGTATAATGAGGCGCTGGGTGTCCAGTTCAGTAGGAAGCATGTGGCCTTATTGTAACCCGTGTTCTGCTCACCAGCGTGCGGGGCTGATGATGTGTTCGCTGTACAATAGAAGTTGTCATTTTCAGAGCTGTGCTTCTCTATTGTTGGCAGGAGACAAAGCAGGCATGAGGATGGAGATTACAGCCTTCAGCGTTCCTGCGAACCGAACTGGCCACTTATTCAAACGAGCGCTTTACTGTACAAGTTACAATTAGAGGGACACACAATAAGGAGAGAGGCCTGGAATGGCCTTAGGCCCCCGCAGCTTCAAAAACGTGCGGAGGACTGTGGGAAGTGTGCAGAAGTGAGTCATCTGCAATCTGCACGCAGGAGAACTTCTCTGAGGTGAAAACAAGCTCTGCACAAAGCCGAACTGATAACGGGGCCATCAAGAAATCTGGGTCTTCGAGAGAGACCAGCAAGAGAAGAGGAGACGACAGTCACGACAGGTCACCGTGTTCACCGTGTTCAGCTCCGCACTCACCTCTTACTCATCTGCAGTCTTCAGAAACCGACTGGACTAGGAACCGACGATCCATTGTGTAGAACCAGTCCATGAGGTCCTTTAGACAGGGTTCTTCTTCAAAATTCATGCTGCAGAGTCTCATACGAACACACCTCATCTAGAAATCTGACTCTGATTAGACGTCTGATTATCGGATTATCGGCTATTATTAGGATTTACTCACTCCTATACCGAGGAGGGACCACAACGTGACTTGGAACAGTTCTCCCAGCGAAAACACTAAATCACGTGTAGCCGAGTTCTGTGATTACGACTGCAGGTAGATAAAGAAGTGAACTGAGTTTTAGCGGAGAGATGATCCGGAGGCAGCGTTCCCGAGGAGGAAGAGGAGGAGGAAGTTGAGGCCTGGAACTCGAGATGTTATCCGTCCCTCATTTTAAATGTGAATGCTGAAGCCTTATTCCTCCGGGAGTTTATTTGCTGGGAACTCTCAAAACAAGAACCCTGACACTGGCGGCCCAGCAGGGACAAGCGTACCCCCTCGGGACCCTCAGAGGAGGAACGAAGAGTGACGGGAAAGAGTTAGCATCTGAAGGGGTTGGGAAGCGTGAGTTAGACAGTGTGGCGGTAGCAGCAGATTGCCTCACATGCACTCAGTCAGCTGAGACGTGCTTATGAAGGTTGAGGCATTGTGAGGAGATAACTGGTTTAGTAGAAGCTTCGATTCCTTGTTAGCTATTTTAGCCTCTTAGCTCCAGTATAAAACTAACCAAGTCAGCTTCAGACAACAAACACGACTTGAAGCGATGACTGATTGACTACATTTGAAGCACCCCCCAACAAACAACCCCCATTAGTAAATCTCTAGGGAGGCCCAGTGTTGCCTCACTTTCAGCCCAGATTTGATTGACTGGTTTTGTACTTATTTGTGTTTATTGCGTGTATTATACTGTAACGTTCCTCTCATCAGCTTTTAGTCTCAGATGACTTATTTACGGTAGATCCCAGTTATTTACAGTAGATCCCACTTATTAACACTAGATCCACTTATTTACAATATATTCAACTTATTTACAGTAGATCCACTTATTCACAGTAGATCCCACTTATTAACACTAGATCCACTTATTTACAATATATTTGACTTATTTACAGTAGATCCCACTTATTCGCAGTAGATCCACTTATTCACAGTAGATCCCACTTATTTACAGTATATTCCACTTATTCACAGTAGATCCCACTTATTTATAGTAGATCCCACCTATTAACAGTAGCTCCACTTATTTACAGTATATTCCACTTAATTACAGTAGATCCCACTTATTCACAGTAGATCACACCTATTTATAGTAGATCCCACTTATTAACACTAGATCCACTTATTTACAGTATATTCAACTTATTTACAGTATATCCACTTATTCTCAGTAGATCCCACTTATTTATAGTAGATCCCACTTATTCACAGTAGATCCACTTATTCTCAGTAGATCCACTTATTAACACTAGATCCACTTATTTACAGTATATTCAACTTATTTACAGTAGATACCACTTATTCACAGTAGATGCACTTATTCACAGTAGATCCACTTATTCACAGTAGATCCCACTTATTCTCAGTAGATCCACTTATTTACAGCAGATCCACTTATTCACAGTAGATCCCACTTATTAATAATAGATCCACTTATTTACAATATATTCAACTTATTTACAGTAGATACCACTTATTCTCAGTAGATCCACTTATTTACGTATATTCAACTTATTTACAGTAGATCCACTTATTTACCGTATATTCAACTTATTTACAGTAGATCCACTTATTTACAGTAGATCCACTTATTCACAGTAGACACCGAAATACAGCTTAACTAGCGTATAGTGTAAATCTGGTGCGTGTGTATAAATGCGAAGGCGCTCTCTGAGGAAAGCTGAAGCTGCTGCTGAGACTTTTCCAGCCATCACATATGCAAAGCTGGAAACTCTCAGTGCAATTAGAGGAGAGCTCTCTCCACTTAGCCTGCCAAATCGCTGAGCACTCCGAGTGAATCTGTACATCGCTCTGAGACTGACACCTACCAGAGCATGTGAGCAGTGCACAGTGGGAGTGAAGCAACGTGATCTTGGGCCCAATCCCATTTCTGAGTGTAACTCTGGTTGAAATCTCCCCCCTATGAAATGGGAAAACACTTCAAGAACCGGATACGTAATCAGGTGTCGTCAGCGGCTTTTATATAAACAGACGTAAATCACAGACTTCAGTTTTACAGATCAATCAATCAAACAAGTCACCGAATAAACAAGAGCACAAACAAAAACTACATGGCTTCATTAACAGGCTGCTAGCGGTGCTCTGTAGGCGACCCTGCCAGTCTGCAGTGACAGCAGAGGAGGGTGGAGTTCAGCTCCTCACTGCTTAAATACATTTAGGGCATCATATGACCTCAAAGAGGCGGATGACCATTATTTATTATCACCACCAAGAATTCTTCAGTAATATGAAGCTGAACTGAGCTTTTTAATCTCCAGCTTCATGATCGAATTTCCCCGTTCCACCTTAAATGGTACAGCAACCTCAGGTACCAGAACATAACTGCTGCACCATTTAAGGTGGAATGGGAAATTTCGTTTCTACAGCGGTGATCAAACAGTACAGCAGCTATTAACAGAGACAGTACTCATATTTATGGGTCTCTCTGGTCACTTGTGCAGCCGTCTTGCCGATGATTCGCAGGGAATTCTGGGAATTTTCTCCTAACACTCCGTTTGGAGTGTGCCTCTGAAAAATCTCCCTTTGAAGGACCATGTAGCCCTAACACTTCACCCTACCCCTCCATCTCAACAAGAATCGGGACAACCCTACCCCTAGAGGTGAACGCACAAGGGCTAAGTGTTAGGGGCAAGGGGTGAAATGGCATTGGGCCTTGGTCAGAGCATGGAGCAGCTCTCTCTTGCTCTGAAACCCCACAGTAATCAGTGAGGCCAATCATTCTGTGAGCAGAGAGTTTTTGAGCCATTTTGTGATTTTCACACAGAGGAATTTGTATTCCGCATTTAACCCATCCGTGAAGTGAAGCACACACACACACACACACACACACACACACACACACACACACACACTAGGGGGCAGTGAGTACACTTGCCCGGAGTGGTGGGCAGCCCTATCCACAGTGCCCAGGGAGCACTTGGGGGTTAGGTGCCTTGCTCAAGGGCACCTCAGTTGTTACTGTCGGTTCAGGGAATCAAACCAGCAACCCTCCTGTCACAAGGCTGGTTCCCTAACCTCCAGCCCACGACTGCCCCCAGTTGTTCTACAACTCCACGCGTTGGCAAACATGGCAGCCCGACGCCATACTGAGAGACAGACTTCTGTATGTGTAGCTCAATAAATATTGATCATATCAGTCTAAATTTATCATCATTTATTGATCCTGGTGACCTTTATCTTCCTTCCCAACAGACCTGCAATCCCACACTTCCAGTAATCATAACCTGATGTATGTTAAGGTTCTACTCTACTAAGTGTGTGTTCTTCTGAAATACAGCTTGACTAGCGTACAGTGTAAATCTGGTGCGTGTGTGTAATTGCGAAGGCGCTCTCTGAGGAACGCTGAAGCTGCTGCTAAGTCTTTACAAGCCATCACGTATGCAAAGCTGGAAACTCTCAGTGCAATTAGAGGAGAGCTCTCTCCACTTAGCCTGGCAAATCGCTGAGCACTCCGAGTGAATCTGTGCATCGCTCTGAGACTGACACCTACTATCACTCTCAGCTCTGAGGATTACAGCACTCAGGCCGCCGATAACACGGCTCACGCTCATGAGGAGCGTCGCAGGGAACGTTAACACGCTCGTCTCTCCTCTGTCTTTTCTTTGATCCCGGTGTTCCAGTGCAGCTCAGATTTTAAGCTCGTTATCCTAAAGCTGGTGGTGGAAAGTAATGACTCTCATTACCTACAGAGGCCTGAGTTTTCCATCACTGGCAACAAAATTAAGCAATTTAGCAAGTCATAATAACATCGATATTTCTCATGCTAATGAGACGCATTACACGGTTAACGGTATGTGCACACGTGAACATCATGAGCGTATATCATCAAGAAATGGTAGACTCACAGGGAAGGGCAGAAACGGGCTACGCTATCAATGTAAGCTAATGCTAAGACTTCATTTGAGCACTTTTGGAGCATCTCTATTGCCCCAATCGCCATGAACGGTTTACACAACCGCTGAGCTCAAACGACATAGAAAACTAAAGACTGTAAACACAAACCTGATATACCTGTAGATACACTATATTCACAAACGGATTGGCTGGTCTGCCTTCACACGCATATGAACTTGAGTGACCTCCCATTCTTAATCCATAGGGTTTAAGCTATAACAGCTACAACAGCTTCAACTCTTCAACTCTGGGAATTCTTTCCACAAGGTTTAGGAATGTGTTTATGGGAATTTCTGACCATTCTTCCAGAAGTGCATTTGTGAGGTCAGACACAGATGTTGGACGAGAAGGCCTGGCTCTCAGTCTCCGCTCTAATTCATCCCAAAGGTGTTCTATCGGGTTGAGGTCAGGACTCTGTGCGAGCCAGTCCAGTTCTTCCACACCAAACTCCCTCATCCATGTCTTTATGGACCTTGCTTTGTGCACTGGTGCTCAGTCATGTTGGAACAGGAAGGGGCCGTCCCCAAACTGTTCCCACAAAGTTGGGAGCATGAAATGGTCCAGAGTCTCTTGGTCTGCTGAAGCATTAAGAGTTCCTCTCACTGGAACTAAGGGTCCGAGCCCAACTCCTGAACAACACCCCCACACCATAACCCCCCCTCCACCAAACTTTACACTCGGCACAATGCAGTCAGACAAGTACCGTTCTCCTAGTACCGCCAAACCCAGACTCGTCCATCGGTTTACCAGACAGAGAAGTGTGATTGGTCGATAACGAGCTTACGTGGTCTACCACTTCGTGGCTGAGTTGCTGTCGTTCCCAATCACTCACACTGTGTTATAATCCCACTGACAGTCGACTGTGGAATATTTAGTAGGGAGGAAATTTCACGACTGGACTTGTTGCACAGGTGGCATCCTATCACGGTACCATGCTGGAACTCACTGAGCTCCTGAGAGCGACCCATTCTCTCACTAATGTCTGTAGGAGCAGTCTGCATGACTAGGTGCTTGGTTTTATACACCTGTGGCCGTAGAAGTGATTGGAACACCTGGATTCAGTGATTTGGATGGGGGAGTGAATACTTTTGGCAATAATGTATATTGGGTGTTTTTGGACAGTGTTCGGATCCTGGGGGTACGCGGTGTTTGTGTCCTGTGCTCTTTCCTCTCTCTTTCATCTCTGTTATTAGGATCCAGTGCCTGGAGGACTGTGACTGGGAACAGCAGGGGGCGCTCCAGCTATTTAGGGGGCAGAGATGACTGCAGAGGGAGGCTGTTTCAGTGGTCGCACCTGTGCCATCAGCCTCACACTGACCAGACTGAACCGCCAAACCACAAGGTCTGTTTGTTAGCTACTGTGCTAGCCTGTGTGTGTAAGACCCTTAAAGAAGAGCACTCACTAAACAGACGAGTGTGGGGGGTCTCAAGGGTCTGCCCTGAGATAGTGTATGTGAAACGGGGTCTGTCGGTTGAGCAGAAGTACAGTAGATGGGCAAGTACTTTTCCACCCCATTCATTCTTAATGGGAAAAACTGGAAGAAAACCGTAAGTCGGACCAAAAAGCTATATACAATGACATCGTTCCTGACCTGAACATTCCGGAGTTGGAATGGTGTGAATACCTTGAAAACTGTGGGATTAATTAGTGTACAAAGAAGAAGAAGAATATACCATTGGATAACAGTAATGTTAATGGAGACCTCACCTGAACCCTGAACCCTGATTCCTCATCAGTCTGCGTCGCCTCTCTAGCCTGCTGCTGTGCTTCCTGTAGAGCATATGAACTATCCGTTAATGGTGGCATTTTTATGGGATTTCTATTTGACCCATTTCATGTGTACTTCTGCTAGCAACCTGACTGCTAGCCTACAGATGACATAAGCCAGGGTTAGCTTGCTAGTTAATGCTAGCTATCATGGTTAACTAACATCAGTTGTTGTTATTTTTTCACGTAGAGCTCTGGTTTCCACGTTATTTGTCTCTGGGTGGTGAAATAGCTCCTGCTGTCCTTCTCTTTTTGGTGGCATGATATCCACAAAGTAGGAAACGTGGTGACATGGGCGTGGGGGCACATCACAGATTGTGTTCTCAGCAGTGCAGGAAACAGATAAATGGGACTAGGTCATCTTATGGCTCGAAAGTGCTTGAGGTATGTGGACTGACAGCCCTGATAACTTACCGTTAGCGTACCGATCAGCTCTCATTCCTCTGTGTCTTACAGTAAGAACGATATTTGCACGTTGTTAGGTGAGCCTTCTGGTAGCCCCCTCCCTTTCAGCCAATCAAACGCTAGCATGCTAAAACGTTGTCTTAGGGGTGTGACGTCTGGGAGGCCCATCAGAATTAACTAATATGACTGTTTGGGACAATTCATTCCTCCCCAAATATTGGTAGGGAGGATTCACCACTAAGTAGCTCTAATAAATCACTCTTTATTAATAAGTGATTTGCTTTGAAGTGAATTATCACCACAGCTCTTTCCGGTCGTCTCCCCACTGCTGCTGAAGCCTGAGGCGAACCGCAGTGCTCCTCTTGAGAAAGCAAGAAAAGAGAGGTCTGATCTCCAATTATGACAGACTTGCTCCAGAGTGGGGAACTGTGTGCTTTTCCGTGCGGCCTCTGATTGATCTGAGTCATGGTGTTGACTCACAGCCTTACTCTGAATTTGCTGGAGCACTCCTGAGGCTGAGCACTTTAGAATCCATCCAATTAGCTCCTTAATTTAACTAATGTAGACATCAAGAGCTGAGTCAGGCCCAAACCCGTGTGAGGCCTGGTGGGGGGGTTTCAGCCAACAGCTGCGGTTATACACCCACGACCTTAAAACTAATGAGCCGAAAAACTTCCCCAAGCCAGAGCCCACATACCAATGAGGGATGGGCAAGACACCTCGTTTCCTTTATTGATTTGATGCTCGGTGTTGCCGAGGATAGTATCCCTGTATGGATGGATACAGATACACTTCCTTTGCAGCAAACTGGATTCCTTAAAATGAAGAGCGTGGACGGCTATATTAGGACACTAGCATAGAAATGAGAGTCCCATCTGTAACCCACAGCTGAAGATGAGTGTGATTAGACCAGGAATTCTCTCTCTCTCCTCAGCCTGGCTCTCCTCTGGACCAGTGCCTCGGCTTGGCTGCATCTTGAGATCAAGAGTTCCTGCAGTGATGCTGCAGCAGCAATAGGATGACTGTGAGGTTCTTATCCTGTACTTCTCCCCTCTCTAGAAGGATATCACCCGTAACACTACACTCGCTCGGATCAGAACAATAATCAGAATCAGATTTATAGGCCAAGTATACTATTAGAAGACCAACTTCAGCTCCCACATCTCTATCAGGATCCCGGAACAGCTTTAATCCTCCAGTCTGCACGTCACTCCGGACAGTTTCCCAAACTCATGGCCAATATGGAGCAGCTCCGCTCAGCGTTTGACCCTGAAGAGAGGAGCAGCTCCACAATTAGTAGCATCACAACCCCAACAGCAGCCTGTAAGTAGCAGCCATGCTGTGTGATTGTATCCGTGTTTGCCGGTTGAAGCAGATCATCTTAAACTGAGAGTTCCATAGTGAGGAACAACTTTAATCTACTGTGTGTTGATGTCCAGATGGAAAGCCAGTAGCTAGTACAGGGAACGTTAGCCACTAGCATTAGCTCCAAGCTAACTAGCATAGCTAATTAAATAGCATGAAGGTGGAGCTTATTTACACGGCGGCTCATTTTATTTAGTCTATTTCCACATGTTGCTTCTGGGTTATCATCGTGGGTGGCATCTCTGACTGTAAACCAGCCAATCAGAGCAGAGCTCATCTAATTATTCATGAGCTCACCAAAAAAGGGGAACTGGCTCGTTTGTTCTAGGTGCAGATCATAGGGTGGAAATGAGCACAGTGCAGAACCACATCCGGAAAAACAAAGTGCCCTCTAGAACATCACAGAACAAATTAAGTACTGAATAAAAGCTTCTACTGGACATCGAAACTAACTTGCTTGATGAGACTGAAAATGCAGTTAGGTGCACACGGTTTTCAGAAGAGCAGATCAACTGGATGCCCATATCGCATTTATTGCCTGTTTGAGGGTCTTTCTGTATACTCTGGAATCTCTGGAGGGGCTGGCGGTACGTAGCTGCCTGAAGGGAAGACAGCAGGTTGTACTCTGGGGAAACTGTGTGTCCTTGGCATGATGTGTAGTTCCCCAGGGTGGGCTGTGTCACCGCTCTCTTTTTGTCCTCTGTACAAATACACCAGAGGAGTTGCTGCCAACTTCTGTCGAACCCATCTAGTATGTTGATGTTACCGCACACCAACACGCTACTTACAGTACACTAACGCATCACACTTACTGAGTTACCGTACACCGACACGCTACTTACAGCACACTAACGCATTACACTTACTGAGTTACCGTACACCGACACGCTACTTACAGCACACTAACACATTACACTTACCGAGTTACCGTACACCGACACACTACTTACAGTACACTAACGCATTACTAACACATTCCACCAAAACTGTCGTAGTATAAAAACACACCACTATGTACAGAGGTTAGCTAATGCTAATGCCAGCAGTGCACGCTAAATGTCTTAATGTCTTAATCTTAGCACTGTATATCTACTGAGAACAGCTGCGTTTGGAGTATAGCTAATATACAGCACACATGTGTTCTCCGTTCTCGTGTCCCTGGGGGCGGGAATGTTCTCTCCCAGTCTGTTCCTCTGCTTGTCTGTAGTGAAAGGTAATGACTGTTTTCTAACAGCGGAGACAGAAAAGGGACAAATAGAGTCTCTTCCTTTTAACGGGGCACGGCTGGATAAGACGGATTGGGCCATTTATCATGGAATGTGCACCCAATGTAAAGGGTAGCTGGTGTGTTCAAATGGTGTTAAATAAATAAATAAATAAATAAAAAGGGATTATTCTGCCTTCAGCACAGCATTGGTATTCCTGTGAGGCGGTGAAGGGGGACTGGTTTCCTGGTGGCCTGAACTGTCAATAAACTGCAGCACAACCACATCCATTCAGACGATCTGTAGATCTATGCAAGTTTTTGATCAATATTGATTTACCACTGCATTAATAGTGGATTGGAGAAGCCTGCAACTATGTTCAAAGCAGATTAAATAACTAAATAAACAAAATAAATACAATAAACAACTCATTAATTCAAAAACTAAATAAACTAAATAAACAACTTTTTAATTCAAGGACTAAATGTAAGGGGCCGCCCGCGCCGTGGTCCTCCTGCCACCAGAGGGAGACCACGCTCTGCCACTCGCAGTAATCAGGCTGATTGAGTACACCTGGTTAGTGTCTTTAAGTAAGGACTGCCCACTGGTCAGACGGTGCAGAGTCTGGATTCTGTTCAGGTTCTGCCATGATTGGGAGCCAAAAGTCACAACACAACACAACACAACACAACACAACACAACACAACACAACACAAGTTTGCTCACCAGCCCTCTTGGATCCTGTCCCTCGAGGCTGCTTCCGGTTTCTTTCCCTATTTGAGAAATGATCTTTTCCCAGTTCTCTGTAGTTGGAGAGTTTAGAAGATACTCGTTCCTCTTAGTTTCGCGATACAAACCGAGTGCCCGCAGTTTGATCGCCTTCTCTCTTTCAGTTTGTTTTCGACGCCTTTGTTCTCGTTTTCCCGCCTTTACTTTACCCTTTGTTTATATTACGGCTGTGCCGCGTTGACTTCCGCCATTTGTGGTGGTGTAGTCGCTAGCGCGGTGCTCTCTCAGTGCTTTTGGCGGCGGTTCGAATCCCGCTGGTTCTATTTTCGTTTTATACGTCGCGTCAGTCTTTCGTGACTTCGCTCATTGTTTATCTGTTTCCTTCCTCCCTTATCCGTTCATATTCCTTGAGTTTGTCCCTCCTTCCCTCCAGCACCTCCACACTCAACCACCACTACGCCACTACCCTTGTGGAGTAGTAGTAAGCACATAGACCTCCCGTACGTTGGTCGTCGGTTCAAATCCCAGCCCCTGTATCACTGCTTGCTCCTGTTCCGTTTGGTTTGGTTTTGTTTTCCCTTGTAGTAACGACATCTGCATTTGAGTCCACCCTGGTGGCAACAATCCAGAGAGGACTCTATCGCTATAAGGATTGTCGCCCTGTTACACTAAATAAACTAAAACAACTTGTTACTTCATCAACTAAAACTAAACAATCGACTCGTTAATTCAAGAACTAAATAAACCAAATAAACAACTCATTAATTTATTAAACTAACTAAAACAAAATAAACAACTTTTCAAAAAGGAAAAACTAAAAACCCATTAATTCAAGAACCAAATGAACAACTTATTTTATTAAACTGAATAAACAGATAATTAATTGAGGAACTAAACAAACAAAATAAACGATGTGTTAATTGAAGAACTAAATAAACTGAATAAGCAACTCGTTAATTCAAATGAGAGCACTTTTAATGAGCTGTTTACCAAACAAACTCTGGTCTACTGTGAGTGGAGCTGTATAAGCTATCCTACAGCGGCTGAAACGGCCGTGAATGAAAACATCAAAGCAAAGGACTAACACTCCTTCAGTATCTGTATTGGGGCAAGACACGAACAGACCAACATTCTTAATGCTCTGCTTGTCAGTATGTTTCCTACCATGGACTGGCGGCCTGTCCAGGGTGTTTCCTGCCTTCCGCCCAATGAGTGCTGGGCAGCACCCCCTGACTGTGCATCTTTAAATTGGCCCTGGGCTCCTGAGTGGTGCCACCCACATGGTAAAAAGGAAAAAGATCTGTTTTGAAGTGAAATCATCTTAAATATAGTCAATATGTCGAATACCCCCCATGCTGGGACAGTTGTATCGATATTACAGGGTTATTTATTTATCTGCACGTTTTACTGAGTAATGGCGTTATCTGAACTCCGGAATCTCACAGTATAGGCATCTCACATTCGGATTTCTGTGAAGGCTCAGGAAAATTGGTATGCGAGACAGAAAGCTGAGGAACCTCTAAGAGTGCATCACTGAAAACATTCTCACCAGCTCCATCACAGTCTGGCTCGGAAACTGTTCCGCCCAGCACTGCAAACACCAGCAGCGGGTGGTCAGGACAGCTCAGTCAATCTCAGGAACGACCCTTTCACCACTAGATGACATTTAGCACTCCAGGGTCCTCAGGAGAACCCGCACGATCGTCACCCTCTGCTCAACCTCTTCAACACAAATCAAAACTCCCCCAACACGGCCTCTTCACACCTCTGCATCTGGCAGACGGTACAGGGGTGTGAAATCAAGGACCACCAGATTACGGAACAGTTTCTACCCCCAGGCCATCAGGGCTCCGAACACCTCACACCCGATGGCCCTCCCTCCGACCACCATTTCACCTCCTGCTCCTCTGATATGAGCATGTACCCACTGGCAATTGGAAAGTACCATCTCCATATGAGGAGCAGTGTTATTGTACTGCATGAAGCACGTTATATGTACGAGACGTGTAATTATGAAGGGTATGTTTGACTACGACTGCAGACATACAGCGAGCAGTGATGTCCTCCATGAGTCATCCTGTTAGTGCAGCACCATTGGCAGACGGCTGCACCACGCAGGACTACATGCACACAGACCGTTACCACGACTGTCCTTAACACCACGTCACCGTCACCAAAGACTCCAATGGTGTCATACCAGACTGTCATGGAGTGACTCAGAATGGCAGCCGGTCATCCTCAGTGATGAGTCCCTCTTGGTGGAGATGACCAACAAATCCGACACCATGGTCAGCACCAAGATGAACGGTTTGTTGTCACACGTCTAGAAGACCTGGTGTCACTCCACCTCCACCCCTACCGCACCATCTGCAGGAACTGTGTGAGAATATTCAAACTCAGTAAGTGTAATGCGTTAGTGTGCTGTAAGTAGTGTGTCGGTGTACGGTAACTCAGTAAGTGTGATGCGTTAGTGTGCTGTAAGTAG
>CM067477.1:1322196-1336938 GCA_034552555.1 Semaprochilodus insignis
AACACACAGTAGATTAAAGTTGATCCTCACTATGGAACTCTCAGTTTAAGATGATCTGCTCCAACCGGCAAACACGGATACAATCACACAGCATGGCTGCTACTTACAGGCTGCTGTTGGGGTTGTGATGCTAATAAAGGTGGAGCTGCTCCTCTCTTCAGTCTCTTCAGGGTCAAACGCTGAGTGGAGCTGCTCCATATTGTCCAAGATGTTTGGGGAAACTGTCCAGAAACTGAAATGTGCAGACTGCAGGATTAAAATTGTTACAGGATCCTGTTAGATGTGGGAGCTGGAGTTTAGCATTCCACCTTAAATGCTGCCACAGTTACATTCTGATATCTCTACAAGCTGCAGCATTTAAGATGGAACGGAACATTGGATTAAGAAGCTGGTGAATAGGAAGCAGCTTCAGCCTGGTTTAAAGATGAACATCAACCATGTACCACTGACAGTTGGGAATGCCGATATTCCCTTCCCAGCCTGGAATGCTGGATTCCTCCTCATAGTCCACCATGTTGGTTCTGTAGCTCTGTTGTGGTTGTATGTAAATGTTGGGTGTAAACATTAATGAGTCTGTTCCGTAATAGTTCAGGATTCCGGGAATCGGCTCGTTTTCCCGGCCTGTACATGCTGTAGCATTGAGTTTTTTTAGCTTTAGCTTACGTCAGTACCGCAGCTGAAGGCCTAGCTGTAAGGTCAGTGCGGTCAGAGGCCGGACCCCACGAGGCCTGTGTTATATATAACGAGTAAAAGTGCGCACGCTGCTTGCAGTGCATCGATTTAACGTAGCAGACGTTCTGGTGCAAACTCTCCACTGAATAATGGAAGCCTGGATAATGAAGCCTTCTTTAGACCTTCTGCTCTTACAAAGGACGTTACTACGGGAGCAAAAAGGTGAGGTAGTGGGGGAGCTACAATTACAGCTCTGCGCACATCCCAGATTATTCCAGCACGCTTTAGGTCAAGCTCAAGAGCGGTGATTCATCCTGTACCTGAGCACCGGCACTGCGAGCTGATTGCTTATTAATAGATTCGGCTTCATGTTCTCCCCAGGCTGCCCTGATGGGGATACGTTTGCGGTATATTGCAGCGGCTGCTCTGGGGAGTCCGATGAAAGACGTGCACTGTGATTGAATATCATAGCAGATGTCATCAATTATTGTGCAGTTGTGCAACGCTGTAGTAATCAGCTACCGGCTGCTCCCGAAAACATCGCTGATTGTTTGTACAGGTAAGTGCCAAGGGAACCGATTCTGAGACTTCAGCTTTCGCTTCAGGCCAAGACAGACCTGGCAGGCACATTGGTGAATGACACAGCTGGAAGAAATGTGAGGCGACGTATACATTTGTATTCCGACTAATGTTGGCAGTTTACAGTCTCTCTACAAGTGCTTGAAGGCTTTGGCCTTTGTGCCGTTTTGGGAAAAACCACATGCAAACCCCAGACTTTCCAGGAAGGTCGGCGCATTCTGTAAAAATAGTGGAACAAGAATCTTGATAATTCTCTTATTCTCCTAATTCCCTGATTTAACTGGACAAGGTACAAAGAAAATGACTTCTAATGTCATAATGGCATAACAGCTTTTAGAATTCGATGCCGATTGAGCACCCCATATTAGCAAAAAAGCAAATATCTCATATATACAAAAAATTAATGACTGACTTTCAAGACCGTACTATACATATTAAAAGACAATGGGAATTGGAGCTTAACACAGTAGTGGATGATGATGATGTATGGGAAAAAATATTTTCTAGATGCCATACATAGGGGAATTGAGAGCCAGCTATGGAAAGAATTTGATTGGAAGGTTAAAATGAGGTACTTTAGGACTCCGTTGGTTACATGTGTTTTTAAAAAAGCAAATTTAGCAATAAATGCTGGAGGAACTGATATGGTATGATTGGTGACCATACTCATTTTCTGGGATTGTCTGAAAATACAGACATCTTGGAAGACTCTTCTCTGTCCTGGCTCCCAGATGATGGAATGAACTCCCACTGGCTGTCCGAACAGCTGAGTCTCTTGCAGTCTTCAAACGCAGGCTGAAGACCCGTCTCTGTGTAAAGCACTTAAATGAGTGAGCACTAGTAGATGCGTATACCTTGTTGTTGCACTTACATGTGTATGTTGAAATACTTTGCTTTGCACTTCTACTCACCATGACCTTCCTTCTCTCTAGGTATGAGCGCTGGGTTGGGTTGCCAGGTGGTGCACTTGTGCTATATAGGTCTGTGTATTATTCTCTCTAGGTAGCAGCACTGGCCCTTGTTTGGGCAGTGTCTGAGCTCAGGGTGAGTTTTAGACTCCTAACTTACTTATACTAGCTGGGAAACATTATCCGACAGAACGCTAAGCACGGTTGTAAGTCGTCCTGGATAAAAGCGTCTGCTAAATGCCATAAATGTAAATGTAAATGTAAAAATGTTAAAGAGGAGTTGGAGAACATTCTGGAACTGCACATTCCCTTGGACCCACTGTTGTTCTTACAGGAAGTATTACCTGAACACATGTTTACCGATGACCAGTGTTACATACTGCATGTTTTGCTGATGATTGAAAGAAAAAATGATTAATATTAATTGGATGAAGCTGACTCCACCCACAACGGTTCAATGGTCACAACAAGTTAAGCGTGTTTATGTGATGGAACATATGACTGCCCAGCTATGACTAAAAATGCTGAAAGGTGGAAACCCGTTACTGCCTACCTTGGTTAGATGTATGTAAATATGAGTATGTATGATTGTAAGTACGCTTGTGTATATGGATGTGTACACGTGTGTATACACGTATGGTTGTGTGCACGTGTATGCATGAATGTATGTATGTATGTAGGATCATAAGGAAAGCATGAACAGGTGTGTATGTGTCTTATCCACACATCATATGTGTGTGTGTGTGTGTGTGTGTGTGTGTGTCAAGTGAAGCCCGGTCTCAAGGTGTATTTTGTTACACTATGTTAATTACCTGTTAATGTGTGTTAATGACAAAGTTAAAACGAAGTTAAAATCGATGCCTTCGGAGAAGAACAGGGACATAAGTCGGAATATTCAAGTTTTGAAACATTCTACATTCTCCTACGCAGGTGAGTTGGTAGCAGGTGAAAGGTCATGGATGGGTATCAAAGGAAGCGTGGAGATGAGTCCTGGCTCAACACTGTGTGCCAAATGTGCTGAGAGAATCGTCAGACAGTTCAGAAAGAACATTCCTCAACACAAGATCACAAGAATTTAGGAATTTCACATCTACCATACATAATTTGACCCAAGGAGGACGGGTTCCCCTTTAGAGTCTTGGTTCCTCTCGAGGTTTCTTCCTTTTGGGCTGAGGG
This sequence comes from Semaprochilodus insignis, assembly GCA_034552555.1. Taxonomy (NCBI): domain Eukaryota; kingdom Metazoa; phylum Chordata; class Actinopteri; order Characiformes; family Prochilodontidae; genus Semaprochilodus; species Semaprochilodus insignis. The sequence continues at coordinate 1,325,532 of CM067477.1, forward strand.
AGTTTCTCCTTGCCTCTGTCGCCCTGGGCTTGCTCACTGGGGGCTCGGACACCAGATTCTCTGTAAAGCTGCTTTGTGACCACATCTGTTGTAAAAAGCGCATATAAATATATGTTGACTTGACTTGAATACAGTAACAATATTCCGGGAACCTGGAGAAATCTCAGTCCGTGTAGGGAAAGGACAGAAACCAGTGCTGAATGTGTGACCTTGAGTCCTCAGATGACTCTGTCAATTCTACACAGAGACACAGCTGAGTTCTTTGGGCCCGAGCTCATCTCAAATGGTCTGGAAGACAGTGGAAATGTGTGCTGTAGCCAGATGAGTCCATGTTTGAGTTGTTTTTGGAAAAATCATGGATGTCAGCTTCTCTGTGCCAAAGGCAAAAGACTTTTCCAGACTTTTATCAAGGAAATGTTGTGTGTGTGTGTGTGTGTGTGTGTGTGACTTGCGATTTGACAGGGAGGCGTATATTTCATATGCTGTCATTAAGATGACATCACTTCCCTGGATGTTCATGGTTATTCCAGCAGGACAATTCCAGACCTCATTCTGCACATGCTACAACAGCACTGCTCCAGAGTGCTTGTGCTTGACACGACCTGCCTCCAGTGCAGATCTGCGTCCTACTGGAAATGTATGGTGCATCATCAGACGGCAAGCACGGACTGTTTGAGCAGCTGAAGTTTGTGTTCATTCCAGTAAGAACGGGCAGAAATTCCTCTAGCAAAACTGGAACAATCCATATTCCCGGTCAGTTCCCGGACCGTTAAACAGTGGAATCAAAGGAACGCTGGTGTAACACAGTGGCAACATTTTTGAGTGTGATGCAGGAATTAAGTTCTTCATTTCTCTATATTTACAAAATACATGTCCTAGTTTTTCCAGAAATGGGATTTGTATAAATAAATTGGTAATTTTCTGGTTTTACCAAACAATAAATGCTTGTAATTTTTAAATAATATAGAAAATTACATTACAGGGTCAATATGGCTTGAATGCAGGTTCTGGTGCTGGATTTTGCAGGCACTGGTAAGTATGACACTCCGTGGCCAAGGTTGAATCAGTAGTACCTTAAATATGGTGTTTTAAATTCTATTTATATGCTTTTTTAACATTCTGGAACATCAGCTCACCGGACGAACGATGAGTCACCGTGTGTGTTTAAGGTGGTAGTATCTTCAGGCTCCTGCAGATGGCGTTGCACGAGGATGCTGAGGCGCTATAAATCCCTCCGGGGTGTGAGTGACGGGATCCATAGATTGGGAAGAGGTCCTACAGTGCAGGGAATGTCTCGTTCCATGTGTGGAAAATGGCTCCAGAGCAGATGTTAATGATCGGCTAAAAGGAGTGACTGCATTTGGGCATGCCAAAGACCATAGTGTGAAGGAAGTACCTGAATCTGCAGGTGTGGCTAAAATCCCAGTCTACAGGGAATTCTCCTCGGAACTGTGCCAGGGAAGGCATTAACCACTGAACACTGATGTGGCCTACATCCAGAAACTTGTCCAGTACATGCCGAATCCAGTCACAGCTGTTATTGGGGTTCCTGGAGGGATTACACGCTATTAGGTAAATACGACAATAAGAAGCTCTTAATCCGGATTTCACTTTTTTCCGTCAGCATGTGGAATGTCCGTTACACCTGCAGAGAATACAGTTCACATTTAGGAGTGAAGGAGGTTTTGTTGTTGTTGGTGGTGTATTCTGCTCATACGTTACACTCCACCTCAACATTCAAACACTGAATCCCAGCCATAGTGCCTAAAACGGGAATAATGGGCCAAAAGGTTTCATTTTCAGATAGCACGTATTCCGAGTTTGACAGCAGTAGGCACATTGTCCTCCAGGCAGCCGACACATTTCTGGGAAGTGACTTTTCCTTTTGTGCTTTTGCTGCTAGCTTGGAAATAAGCAGAAACAATACCAGCGAAAACAGCGGCCCAGGCTCCCGAGTCGAGACGGATGTTTACAGTTCAGTGCGGGATTGGTGTGGATTATGGATAAGCTGCTGTCCATACTGTGATCTAGCTCACATCTTTCTGAATGACTGACCTGTTTCCTGTCTGGTCTGTGCAGCGACTCCATCACCCCCAGTATTTCATTTCAAGCAGCTGACTTAATTACAGCGTAGGCCACATACACTGCACTCTGACTGTGTAATTCCAGGCCTGAGGACCCTTAACTGGGACAAAGTCAGTTATGAACTCCTTAATAACTCTCAGTGCAGAGGTGAGGGTGGGTTAAATATCCTCCATATTGTCATTTCTGAAGGATGAATTAAATCTATGGCACTGTAAGGACTGTGGGATAAAGGATGTGAGGGTGACCTCCCCCAGGTGGAGGAGTTAAAGTGTCTCGGGGTCTTGATGGAAAGAGGGGTTGTGAGATCGACCACAGGCTGGGACAGGCGGCAGCAGTAATGCGGTCACTGCACCGGGCCGTAGTGTTAAAGAGGGAGTTGAGATGTAGTGCTAAGCTCTATGTTTACCAGTCGGTCCACATCCCCACCCTCACCTCCGGTCATGAGCACATACAAGGGGCAGAAATGAGCTTTCTTGCAGGGTGGTGGGCCACACTGTACTTGATAGGGTGAGGAGCTCAGTCATCCAGGAGGAGCTCAAAGTCAGACCTCTACTCCTCTACATTGAAAGGAACCAGTTGAGCTGGCTTGGCCATCTGATTCTGATGCCACCCTGGCCACCTCCCGTTGGAGGTTTACCGAGCCCAGACAACAGGGACGATACCCAGAGGTCGTCCCAGGATGCCCTGGAAGGACTACATCTCCAAACTGGCCTGGGAATGGCTTGGGATCCCCCAGAACAACCTGAAGGAAGTTGCAGTGAACAGGCCATCTGGGCTCCTCTGCTTCCCCTACAGCAACCATGACCCTAGACTGGATTATGCGGTATATGAAGATGGATGAATGGATGGATGAATGACCTGGGTAGAATCTGTTTGGTAGTGAGGAGGCTGGGTGTAATTGCAAGCCTACAGACAAGAGGCACAGAGAAGACTGAAAACAGTGCAGAAGAACATACTACATGACCTTCGAACAGTAACCAGGAACCGGAAACCAACCGCAGTGTTGAGTCAGGAGTGGACAAGGAAGGACTGAAACAAAGGGCTAGATATGCCTAGACACAGTGGGGGAGGAGGAGACAGGAGCTGTACACAGGTGGGAGAGTTGATAGGAAGGTGGGGAACAGGGCGGAGACAAGGACCAAAACAAAAGCACATGGCAGGAGAACATGTGGTTATGACAGAGGGGCCGAACCAGCTACACACAGGGGAGCACTGGGGAAGCTCTGACCCTTTAGGTTGGCTAGACTGCAAGATACAGTCGGTTTTAGACTGTATAACAGATGCCGAAAATGCATCGTCATTTATTAACCTTCTATCCACTTTACGGAATTCCATCCCAGCAAAACCTCTCTGACCAATTGTGGTCGTCTTTGCTGTTGGCATTAAGACACACGAGATGGTGCAGCAGCTGCACTCTAATAGAACTTCTCCCCACACGTTATAGTCGGTAGCACAGCCTCGAATTTTCCTGTTCCACATTAAATTGTGCAGCAGTTATAATAACGCATGAGGTGCTAGAAAGTAACTGCAGCTGCATTTAAGGTGGAATGGGAAAATTCCAACAAGTAGCTGAAATCTATACTGCATATGGATCATTCGGACCACTAGAATCCTGGCACTCAAACGTGGTTGCCTTTAACAGTTGCTATTTCGGGCCAGGAATGCTGGATTTTGGAGTGAAGTCAAACCGTAAACCATGAAAACATATTTATGTCTGTTACTGACAGTGTTTTATCTGATATGATTGAATTTAGTGGAAATTGTGGCATGAATTGAGCTGCTTCCGTTCTAACTGGGGGCTGGGAGTTCTACATCCGGAAGTGTCTTGAAGCACTTTGTTTACAAACTCTGAATTTGTTCTGTTCTAGAACACTGTGGGGAACAACAAAATGCTACATTGACATATTAATGCCTGATAAATTCACAATTTGAAGAATGCCTTTACCTGCATGCCTTACTTGATGCTGAGTAATATAACCATATGGTTGTTGATATAAGATTTATTCATTTATTCCTGCTTAATGATTCATTACTTCCTGATAGATTATTTTTGAGTAAGTGCCTTAATGGTCAGTTTGTTTATACTTAGTGTAAAGTGTTCTCATTACAGCTGAAGCAGGCTGAGAGCTAGTGAGGCCACAGTGCATAATGGGTTGCAGCACACCATGAAGATAGCTCTCCCTGTACACTAGAACCTCTGACTGGAGTAGAACACCATCCGGGTATCTCCAGTACACCATGTACACTAGAACATCTGACTGGAGTAGAACACCGTCCGGGTATCTCCAGTACACCATGAAGATAGCTCCCCCTGTACACTAGAACCTCTGACTGGAGTAGAACACCATCCGGGGATCTCCAGTACACTACAGATCTTCAGTTTGGTCAGAGACTACATACTACTGTTAGGTAGATTTGGTTTGTGAGTGGTATGTAGTATGCCATTTGAAATATAGCCAATGTGGTGTACTGCATCCCATCATGCACCGCGGCCTCACCAGCTCTCAGCCTGCTTCAGCCAGAGAAAATGGTGGCGGGTAACACTGGGGAGCTAAACGCAGCCCACTGCGAGTGTAACTGTGGGTGTAGTGATTGTAGTGGGGTGTGTGTTCATCAGAATGAGCCTCAGAAAGTTAAAATATACAGGTCTGAAGATTAATAAAAGATGAACTCGCTTTAGAGGATCAGTTTTAGAGGGAAATAGCCGAGGGGAGCTAACAGCTAGGCCAACCCGTATTTCAGGTGAATGGAGCAGCGTTAGCAGCAGCTAGCTCTAAACAGTGGATACAGTAATAACAGCTCTGAGGTAAATGTGAGGTAACTGGTCATGTGACTGTATTAGTGTACTACACTGTAGGTCAGAACTTGTTACTGTACTGTGTACTACACACAGGGGGTGCAGTACAGACTACTGTAGTAAGCAGTGTGCGGTATAGTAGTGGGCCAATTCGAGTACAGCCACTGTGCTGCTTAGTCGTGTTCATGTTTCCTGGTTTCTGACCTGTGCTTTGGTTATGTTAGATTTGTCTCTGATGATGCCTGCCTGTGTGTTGACGTCTGCCTGTTCTGATTATGAGTCTCAGTAAAACCACTCTGCACTTGCAACCAGCCGCAACCTCCATGTCACAGTTATTAGTAATTGTGTTCAGAATGCTGTGTGTTCCATCAAAAAGACGGCACCAATGTCAGTTTTCTTGTTGTTGTGTTTGCACTGATGAGAAAACCAAACAGATTTTCCAGCACTGTGGACGTTACATGAAAACTTTCAATCAAAGACTCAGAAAATGCTGGAAGGCTGGAGATCTGTTCAGTCCTATTCAGGGCACGCCATTCAAGATTCCCTTTTTATTCATATGGCTGAAATTGCGTGACTCAACTGTCATCCAATCTGTGAACCTCTTGCAGTTCTTCCGATTGACATACTAAAAACGATTCTTGTTAACGTCTCCAAACGTGCAGTTTGGAAATGATTTCGCTAACAGGCTTACAAGAACGTGACGCACACACAGAGCTCCGCAACAAAAGCCAGAAAGCAATCCATAAAAAGCTCTCTGAAAGCACGGATCATTCCGTTTCAAGAGCCTTGACCCTCAACAGAGTTTTCGACACGAAGTGTTCATCATTTTCAGTGGTGACAAATTAGAGCAGCCTGCAGCTCGGTGAACCTGGGCCTATTCCCACGGCTGCCTTCAAGGATGTCATCCAAAAAAGAATAGAACCTGCCAGCAAGTTTGCCTTAAGCTACCTCCAAACGTGCACTGGAAGTCCAAAAGTATCCAGACTCCAGCTCATCCCGCTTTCCTCCCAAAATCAAGGCTATGAACAGGGAATTGATTCCACTTCTCATGACAACTTCTCCCAGAAAGGCTTTCTTCATGTTCCAGTGTGCCGTCATGCACGTTTCATCCCAAAGATGTTCAATGGAGTTTCATCATTCCAGCTCTTCAAAGGAGTTCAATGTAGCTTCATCATTCCAGGTTGTCCCAAAGGTTTTCAATGGAGTGTCATTATTTCAGCTCATCCCGAAAATGCTCAATGGAGCTTCAACACTCCAACTAATTCATAATATGTACATGTTATCAGGTGTGTTCAATTGTGCTTCACTCTTTTAACAAATCCTCAAGGTGTTCATCGTAACTTCTTCACTCCAACTCATCCCAGAAGGGTTCAGTGGAACCTCGTCACACTCCAAAACATTCCCAGAAAGTCAAGTGGAGCTTTATCACTCCAATGCATCCCAAATGTGTCCCAAAAGCTTCATTCAACTAATTTCAAATTTGTTTAATGGTGCTCCACAACTCCATCTAGCTTCTCCCAAATACGTTCAGTGGAGTTTTATTACTCCAGGTCATCCCAAAGGTATTCAATGTAGCTTCATCATTCAGTTCATCCCGAAAGCATTGAACGGAGCTTCAACACTCCAACTAATTCAAAATAAGTTCTCAGGTGTGCTTCACTCTTTTAACTTGTCCTCAAGGTGTTCATCGGAACTTCTTCACTCTAACTCATCCCAGAGAACTTCACCACTCCAACACATTCCCAAAAAGTTAAGTGGAGCTTTATCACTCCAACGCACCGCAAAAAAGGTGTTCACCTCCAAATGCTCAGGGAAGCTTCATTCAACCAATCTCAAAGAGGTTTAATGGTGCTCCATAACTCCAGCTTCTCCCAAAGGTGTTCAGTGCAGGTTCATCATTCCAAGTCATCCCAAGGGTGTTGAATTGAGCTTAACACTCCAACTCATAGTGAAGACGTTTAATGGTTCAATGGAACTAAATCAATGGAGGTCCATCACTCCGGCTCACCACAGAGGTGTTCAATGGAGGTCCATCACTCCCGCTCACCCCGAAAGTGTTCAATGGAGGTCCATCACTCCAGCTCACCCCGAAGGTGTTCAATGGAGGTCCATCACTCCCGCTCACCCCAAAGGTGTTCAATGGAGGTCCATCACTCCCGCTTACCCCGAAGGTGTTCAATGGAGGTCCATCACTCCCGCTCACCCCGAAGGTGTTCAATGGACATTCATCACTCCCGCTCACCCCAAAGGTGTTCAGTGGAGGTCCATCACTCCCGCTCACCCCGAAGGTGTTCAATGGAGGTCCATCACTCCTGCTCACCCCGAAGGTGTTCAATGGAGGTCCATCACTCCCGCTGAGGGGAGCTTCATCATTTACACCAATTGGGCTTTGTTGTTTAATAGAATCTCAGAAGTCTTCAATGGAGCCCCATCATTTTAACGCATCCTCAAGGTGCTGAATGGAGCGTCTTCACTCTGGCTCATCCCAATGGAGTTTTGGGGAACTTCATAACTCCAACAGCTGTCCAAACACGTTCATTGGAGTTTCATCAATCCAGCTCATCCCGAAAACGTTCAGTGGATGGAGGAGCTTCATACAGCTAATCTCAAAGATGTTTAACTGTGCTTCACAACTCCAACTCCTCTCAGGGGGAGGGTTAAGGGAGCCTTATCTTTCCAATTCCTCCCAAAGTTGTTCCGTGAAGATGCAACCCCATCACTCCAACACATTCCCAAAAAGTTAACAGGAGCTTTATCACTCCAATGCCTCAACAAAGGTGTCAGGGAAGCTTCATTCAAATAATCTCAAAGACGTTTAAAAGTGCTTCACAACTCCAGCTTCTCCCAAATATGAGTTTCATGCCTCCAGCTCTTCAAATGAGTTTAGCTTAGAGTGTAGCTTCATCATTCCAGGTCATCACAAAGGTAGTCAATGGAGTGTCATCATTTCAGCTAATCCCGAAAGCGTTAACACTCCAACTAATTCAAAATAAGTTTTCAGGTATGTTCAGTTGTGAGCATGTTGGGAGTGATGAGCTTCATCTTTCCGATTCCTTCCAAAGTTGTTCTGTGAAGGTTCATTTTTCTGATTTGCTCAAAAAAACACTTCCAAGTCTCGTCGTAAATGGACAGTGGTCAGTCAAGTTCAATGGCGGGTCATCAAATGTATATGGTGTGTCCACCTCATCCCAGAAAAGCACAGCACTGCTTCAGTCTTAGCTAGATTTCCTGGTGAAGCAGTGAACTGCACCATAGAGCAGAATCTGCATTCATCACACACCGTGACACCGTGGTATTGCATTATGCCTTATAAAGGCACATCCACAGTTCCCCGGCAGTGCAAAAGAATCCCGGACCACGCTATGAATAGACTTGTGAGGTTGTAGTGAAGGGGAATTGAAATAGAGTCTGGACTCGCCGAGATAGAAGGTGCAAACTGGATCTCCTGCTGACAGCATGAAAAAGAGATGGGAATGTATTATTTGATGAAGCCAATGTCCATCAGCCAGAGGCACTGCCAAAACTAGCCTCAGGGTTCTGTGGTGAGGAGAAAACAAAGAGGGGTGTAGATATTTCAGAGATTGCAGGGGCCATGCAGACACGCGGGCTGCTGAAACAAGGAGTTCACGCTGTTAGCAGTGAGGAAGATGTTGCTCTGTGATTAATGCTGCAATGGCGCGATGCTTACAGCTGAGAATGCAGAATTTATGAGCTGTGTTGTTCCCCAGGTCTTGATTTCCTCAGCTATAAATACCGACATCAACTTTCTTCAGCACTTTGACATTCACATTTCTGTAGGGGGAATAACCTTAAAATCTCCAAGTGAGCTTCACCCAGAGACCCCTAGGAGCAGGATGATGGACCCGTCCTCCTCTGATCCACACTGGAAAGAATAACACAGCAATAGGAGTGGGAATAATGAAAGAGAAGGTGACTACTGAATATTCAGTAATGAATAATTAATAAAGAAAAACAATTCAGACTTCTGAGAATTCCAATTATTAGCCACAGGCTTTCGGATTGCACAAGTAGTTTCCGAAGCCTATCCCAGGTTATCTAAATACATGCAAAGTATCTATGAATTATTTACTATGAATTATTCAGCATCTACAATGAATTATTCAACATCTACTATGAATTCTTCAGTATCCACTATGAATTATTCAACATCTACTATGAATTATTCAGCATCCACTATGAATTATTCAGCATCTACTATGAATTATTCAGCATCTGCTATGAATTATTCAGTATCCACTATGNCTACTATGAATTATTCAACATCTACTATGAATTATTCAGTATCCACTGTTGTTTCCTTTCTTGCTTGCACAGAAGGGTAGAGTCAGGAGACCGAAAGTTGGGGATGTTGGAGTAGTTTATTTCATGGCGATTGCAGTTCACTCACAGCTCCTGTCCAAGGACAGTCCCATCCAGTCCAAATCAGTCCAAAGACAGTCTAAAGACACACAGGCTTTATACCCTGTTTCACCACCTCCTTAAGGCACACAGAGGGTGTGTCCTTATCTGGTTATCTCTCTTCCAACTGATGTCTGACCTATGACCTTTAGAAGCCTGAAGGCAACATTCTCCCAGGGACTCCTCCTGGACATCCTGTCGTAAATGCGTAAAGTTCTGTTCTGGTAATGCAGCTATTCCCCACATGGTAAACTTATAAACACTTGTATACATACACACTTATACGAAACACTGATATCCAACACCACTATGAATTATTCAGCATCTACTATGAATTATTCAGTAACTATGAGTTATTAAGTGAGGTAAATTACCTGCTAATTTTGATGCGTCAAGGGTACAAACATTGGAAAACAGAATTCCCATTACTCCCTTACTGTATTGAAATATGAAGTAAACATTGTTGTCTTTTCCATGCAGTCCAAATATGGAAATTAGACACTGATAATATATAAGGCGCAGCAATAACAAGCTCCAGGAAGTAGCTGAAGGAAGTAGCTGAATCTGCAGGTGTATGGAAGCGTACAGTCATACGGGTCTACCAGCAGTGGCTAAAATCCCAGTCGACAGGGAATTCTCCTCGGAATTGTGCCAGGGAAGGCATCCATCAAATCTGGACAGACTGTACAATTCTTTGATGTAAGAGTGTCTGAACATTGATGTGGTCTACATCCAGAAACTTGTCCAGTACATGCCCAATCCAGTCACAGCTGTTACTGGTGCTGGTGGAGGTGTTACACAGTGTTAGGTATGTTTAATAGAATGAATGTTTTTGGTTCATTAACACTGCACAGACACTACAAGTGGATTTGCTGGAAAAATATCATACAGTCAAAGTATCCCAAAAGGTTTGGTCCAGCAGATGGTGCTGTAGCTCAGAGTCAATGTGTCTTTTTCAAAAGCTCTGCTCACTGGAGAGCTAAAGGTAATTTCCTGGCCATTAAAAACACCATATGTCTTCATAATGCTGTTAGAGAGAACTGCGTACATTCAGATAACTGAGATCACATTGTACTGTAGTGATAACATCAGCTTTAGAGCAGCTTGGAGATGAAAGGCTTTTCTGGAAGGAAAGATCTCGAACAGATTTATACACATTCAGCTCTGCTGGTGGGGAAGCAAAGAAGAAGTCTGCTCAATAATAATGGAGGTGAAATGTGCAGCAGTGCGCTGCTAATCACGTCCTGTCCGTCAAGCTTTCACCAGTGAGGAAGGAAAATGAGCAGGAAACAATGTCCGCTTCGTTTCAGTGCTCTGTCTGCAGTAACAGTGATAATGACTCACACAGCGGAAGGGTAAACAGAGGGGTGATTACAGCACGGGTACCGTATGGTGGAACAGTATTTGTTCATAGAGACATACAAGCTTAGAGCCGAACAACTGTTTAAAGAGTTCCCCACCCACCTCTACCAGAAGACTCAAGGTAGACCAGGTAGAGGTGGACATAGTACATAAACCATGTACCTGAGTTACAGTAGAGACCCCCCAGGGTAAACTCCTGAAGTGTGCAACTGAAGTGTCCTTGAGCAAGGCACCTAACCCCCAACTGCTCACCAGGCGCTGTGGATAGGGCTGCCCACCGCGCCAGCGAAGTGTGCTCACCGCCCCCAAGTGTGTGGATGTGGGTGTTTCACGTTTCACAAATGGGTTATATGCGGAAGACAAATTCCTCGGTGTGCAAAACACATCTCTACTCAGAAAACGACTGGCCTCACCTAAACTTCAGCGCTGCTAGCCTAATTATAAGCACTGGACAGAAATCGGAGAGTTGACTCTGTGAACCAGAACAACCTTTAGATCAGTGATTCCATTACAGTAAAGTAGGACAGATATTTGACATAATGATGAGACCCTACTATACAGGATTAATCCTTCAGCAAATCAGTTTCCTCACATTCAGCTAAATCCGGCCTGAGTGCTTGTAGTGGCTGCTAGCAGCATTGTCACCATGCTATGCACTTTGTTGGATACGTAAATGTCTCTCTCTCTCTCTCTCTCTCTCTCTCTCTCTCTCTCTCTTTGTCTGTCTGTCTGTCTCTCTCTCTC
>CM067477.1:1337438-1353352 GCA_034552555.1 Semaprochilodus insignis
TAGGTACCGACAGGCAAAAAAGGCAGCAGCTATGGCGGTGCCAGAAAGAAAATCCACCAGGAGAGGCCATGGAAAAACACTTCTGGTTCAACTGGACAACTGTCCGGCAGCTAACAAGTAGAGGGGAGGGCATTAGGCATCGAAAGGTGGCATCGCTGGTTTTTTCACGTGTTGTCCTTTTGGCTTCTTCTCATGTAATTTAAATATGAAATAAAATTAAAACAGATTGGCTATATTAAAAATATCACATTTGCTTTGCTTTTCTGTAAATGCAGAAAAATTAGTTAATAGACATTATTAAACAAACAACACAAAAATTGACTGTTTAAAATTTTGTGGCAATCAGACTCCAAATTTTAGTCCTAAATGTAGATGTTAATTTGTTGGCGTTAAATATTTAATCTTTGAAATTTCTGTTTTTTTTCTCAAATTCTTCATGTTTTTGCTTAAGCTTAATATTCTTCTAAACTGCACCAATGAATATTTTTGTGTACAACGTTTCAAGCCACATCAAGTGTTTAAAATAGCTTCACAATTACAAAATTATCTATTATTAATTTAATCAATTGACCAGAACTCTTATAATACATGTTACTCTTATAACAGTTTGTTATATCATGCTTATTACCTAAATACTATGCTAAAAATGAAGCCAGAGTACATCTTGTTTTTGGAGGAAACTTTTGGAGGAAAAACAGTTTTGAAATGATTTTATGTCTCAGAAACTACTTGAACTGTTGATGTAGCTTCAAATGTTGCATGCAGTAGTTAGACATTCACAAGTACAGTACACAAAATTGAGCAAAAAGTTGAAAAGTAAAAGTAAAATTACACTTACAAAGCTGAAAGATAAAAAATGAACCTGTTGTACAAAAGTTATAAACATGAAAAAATATTACAACAAAATTTTCTTCTTGGTGTTGAATTTATAACAGAAGGTATTTTAGGTCTCCCATTGAGTAATTAATTAAACTCATGAAGTAAGATGTGACTTAGAACCTGCAAATCTGAAAAAGTAAAATCTATTTTAACCACAGTACGTGTGGATACGTGACTTAAATAGAACATGAAATTATCCCACTTACTTATAAAAATGATTTTAATGCAGAAACTTTTTCCAGGAAATTGTCTGGTCATCCTCTACAGAATCCTGGTTATTACAACATCCCGACACAAGACGTGTTGGTGTGGCACGTTCCTAATAATGTACAGCTGGAACGCTGGAGCCGAATTTTGTTCCTATGTTACCACACCGAAACCAACTTCCTCAACAATTACAGAGGAAACCTCTTTCAGCTGGTAACATTTAGTGTCAACAGTGTACCACTTAGTGTACCATAGAAGTACTACTTAGAGTTCTGGTGAAATTAAAAGTTGCCGTGTATAATATGTTTTATTGGATTTTATTACTCATGGAAGTCCATTATGCAAAGAAAATCAATGGTTGGTTGATTATGCAACTAAAATAAGGTAAGACGTCCTCTACAGACAAAACCATTGAATCTGTTATTCTATTTAAGATTTAAACTTTTTTCTTTTTTATTTAAACTTTGCTGAGTTTAACATATTTAAGCTCATAAACATATTTATATTATACCTTTAAAAACAGGCGTCGTCCTCCAACACACAGTGGGTGAGCGTCTGGAGTCCAGTTGGTTGAATGGTGCCAAAACTGTAAGTAGCTGTATGGACCTTTTTATCATGGGTAGGTTAAATCTGTATCCAATCAACTGCACTTTCAATCAAGATGCTGGTTTCAGCCAATCAGCTGCTGACGACGTGAAACACTCAGCTGTTGCAGATGGGAAGTTAAATTATAAACTGTTTTTGGGAACTGATAAACTGCTTACTTAGACCACAGTCAAGTCATCTTCACATTCTTTCACAGTTCTAAAATTCCACGTTGTTGTCATAGTGTAAAAATGTTACAAATTAAAAAAAATAATAAATAATTATTTATCTTTAATCTGACAATATCTGTAAAATACTATTTTGTGAAAATACCAAGTCATTTTAATGAAAGTCATTATTTTGAAGTAGTAGGTTTAATAAAAAAGTAATATCTTTAAAGTGATAATTCAAATTCTTAAAAAGTTTATGAATTTTCTATTGGATAAATTCTATATTTCTGCATAAATTTGACCTAAAACTTCATCAGAATTTTACACAAATCCTAAAAGTAGATAAAGAGAACCACATTAAACAAACAAGACTAAAATATTAGACCTGGTCATTTATTCATTAAATGATCCAGTGTTTCATTCCTGTGGGGGTCAAAGTATGTGAACCTGTGCGGTTATCAGATAACCTGAAGGTGAAATTAGAGTCAGGTGGTGATCAGGTGTGAGTGGTTCTCCTGTTATGGTTAAAGAACAGGGATCTATCAAATCTGATCTGATCTTCACAGCACATGACTGAGGAAGTGTATCATGGAACCAACAGAGGAGATTCCTGACTCCACCATCCACAGTCAGACAGACTGGGTACAAATGGAGGAGGTTCAGGACCACCGTTGCCCTCCCCAGGAGTGGACCACCATTACCCTCCCCAGGAGTGGACCAACACAAAGACCACTCCAAGAGCAAGATGTGTAATAGTACAGAAGGTCCACAAAGGAACCCAGGAGAACTTCTAAACAGCTAAAGGCCCCAGTGGCTAATGCTAATGTTCATGAGTCCACCATCAGGAGAACACTGAACTACAATGGTGAGCATGGCAGGGCTGTAAGGAGAACCTCACTGCTCTCCTAAAGGAACATTGCTGCCCGTCTGCAGGTTGCTAAAGACCACGTGGATGAGCCGGAAGAACTACTGGAACCGTGTTCTGTGGAGCGTCCAGTCTGGAGAAAGGAGAACACCGTGTTCCAACATAAGAACCTTATCCCATCTGTGAAACGTGGTGGTGGTAGTATCATGGTCTGGGCCTGTTTAGCTGTATCTGTGCAATGAGTTCTGAATTATACCAGCAGGTTCTAAAGGATTCTACATTTAATATATAGAACCTCTATATTTACTTACACTGAGGAAGTTTTAGGCCACATTCTAAACAATTCGCAAAGTTTCGAGTACCGCTGTAGCTGATTACTCAACCATGGGAACCCTTGTTAGTGTATTACCTCATGTTCCGTGATCCGTGTTAGTTAGTCAACACTAGGGTGAGTGAGAGGTGATGTTTTGATGTTTTGTTCCCATGAAGAACTGAATCTCTGATTTGGGGAAAACAAACAGAACAGAAACCTACTGCACACAAACAACACATGGCACCGCATAAACTGCTGAGCACTGCAGTAAACCCATCCACAGACCTCACCAGCAGAACCAACTACAGCAGGGGCCCATGTCTGCTGAGCCTTCATTTGTGCTTCCTTAGTTCTGTTGAACAAAACTGCACTTCTACACCCTTCTGCACACACTTTCTCCTGCACACTTCTACACACACTTTCTTCTACACATTAGGTATATTGTATATATTAGCATCAAATCATCTCCTGTAAACGAAAAAGCGGCATTAACCCAAACAGCCCACAGCTGCTGCAGATTTAGAAAATATGTAATTACAGTATTTACTATCTACTAATTATTTTACAGATCATGAAATCCTAAAACA
Source organism: Semaprochilodus insignis (assembly GCA_034552555.1). NCBI lineage: Eukaryota > Metazoa > Chordata > Actinopteri > Characiformes > Prochilodontidae > Semaprochilodus > Semaprochilodus insignis. The sequence continues at coordinate 1,341,045 of CM067477.1, forward strand.
TACCAAAGATTGGGGGTGGCGGGGCACATGAAGGCTAACTCCCACAAAGAACTGAATCTCTGATTGGGAAAAAACAGTAAACTTACAGAACAGAAACCCGCTGAGTTATAACCCAACTAACAAACAGCACCACACAAACTGCTGAGCACTGCAGTAACACCCACCCGCAGACCACGTACAGACCTCCCACAGCAGGTTTCTGTGTCGGCTGAGTTCCCCAAAGTAACTAATGAGGGACAATGGAGAGGTCCTCCTTTGGAAGTAATCTGCTTCCATTCGTTCTCAGTTGAATGAAGGAAATTTGCGCTTCCTTTACAAATAAACTTCAATATTAATTTAACTTTAACTATTAAAAATTAAATATGAATTACTTTATGGGAACTACATGTTTACCGATTGTATACACAACTGCACAATCCTATCTGTGTAACCTTTTCCTAAATTTGTCTTTACACATACAGCCCTTCATGTTTCCTGAAGAAGTTGGGATGTCCTGGAAAATGTGAATATAAGCGGAATGCCATGATGTCCAAATCATTTAACCCTATATTTAATTGAACAACATGACAAATATACCAGCAGCTCATTTCAGTGAACTTCGTGCAGGAGGCTGTGCAGGTCTGTGATCAGCTCTACTATTAACAGAACTCTGGGAAGTGAGGAGACGACTGCTGGAGTTCTGATGGACTGAAATGTTTCCACTCTTGGTTGATATCGGACTCCAGCTGCTGTTAACAGTTCTATTTGTCCTTTGTCCTGTTTTGCCTTCCATAATGCTCATAATGCCAGATGTTTCCACTGGGTGACCGGTCCGGACTGCAGGCAAGTCAGTTCAGCACCCGGACTGATTTATTCCGGAGCCGTGCTGCTGTAATCCATGCAGAATGTGGTTGATTGTCCTGCTAAAATCAGAAAGACCTTCCCTGGAAAAGACGCCGCCTGGATGCAGTGAATGTTGCTCCAAAACCCATATGTACCGTTCAGCATTAATGGAACCATAGTAACCCAATCTACATTGTTACATAGAACTGACACACCGTGACCCTCAAACACTGTTGTTCCTCCTTCAAATCCAAATCCTGCATTTCCAAATGAGGACTGGAAAACGGGCCGATTCCCAAATCCTAAACTGTTACGGAACAGACTCATTAATATTTACACCCCCAACATTTACATACAACCACAATGGAGCTACAGAACCAACATGGTGGACTATGTGGAGAAATCCAGCGTTCCAGGCTGGGAAGGGGATGTCGGCACTTTCCATTCCCTTCCCAAGGATCCCAACTGTCAGTGGTACATGGTTGATGTTCATCTTTAAACCAGGCTGAAGTTGCCTCCTATTCACCAGCTCCTTAATCCAAAGTTCTGTTCCACCTTAATACTGCAGCTTGTGCAGGTGCTAGAATATAACTGCGGCACCATTTAAGGTGGAAACGGAAAATTCCCAAAACAAGCCGGAGAACAGGAACTTCAGCTCCACATCTTTAACAGGATCCCGGAACAACTTTAATCCTGCAGTCTGCACATTTCACTCCGGACAGTTTCCCAAACTCTTGGACAATATGGAGCGGCTCCACTCAGCGCTTGACCGTGAAGAGACTGAAGAGAGGAGCAGCTCCACCTTTATTAGCATCACAACCCCAACAGCAGCCTGTAGTGTGATTGTATCCGTGTTTGCTGGTTGAAGCAGATCATCTTAAACTGAGAGTTCCATAGTGAGGATCAACTTTAATCTACTGTGTGTTGATGTCCAGATGGAAAACCAGTAGCTAGTACAGGGAACGTTAGCTACTAGCATTAGCTCCAAGTAACTAGCATAGCTAAATAAATAGTATGAGGGCGGAGCTTATTTACACAGAGGCTCATTTTATTTAGTCCATTTCCACATGGTGCTTCTGTGTGATCACTGGGGCGGGGGTCTTGCTGCAAACCAGCCAATCAGAGCAGAGCTCATCTAACTATTCATGAGGAGCTCACCAAAAAAGGGAGAACAGCTCATTTCATTCTAGGACCAGATCACAGGGTGGGTAACATTAAGGTATCATTGGGAGCGTCACAAGCTGTTCAGGATTTCCTCCTTTCCTCCCCCCCCAGTACTGAACCCAGCACAAAGGCTTCACCCTTCTTCCTTACACATGTGGGAAACTGGTGGACCTTCAACATCTCAGGAGAGCTGCACAGTGCAGATAAACTTCAGTGACTGAGTCTCCGCGGACAGGAAGCCACCGTACGGAGTGAGTACTTCTCCACTGAAACAGCTTTCCTGCAGTTTTTGTGTAGTAGGTTCTTTAGTTCTGCTGTTCTCCTCAGTAGAAATCCCTCCTTCTCTATCAGTTTATCAATACAGTCTGCAAATATTAACACCACGGACTGTCCAGATGTGAAGATGATAGACCTTAACAATAATGAATCATACAAATAACACACTATGAACATAATGTAATAAGGCTATCTGAATTTAATCTGATTTACAGAGCACAGTGGAGTCTTTTCAACAGACGTTTGCTGTAAAGGAATTTCTACTGTATTTGAGTTTGAGGGATATGTTACTGTGACACCAGCTAACAGTAACTCTTCTAATGTGAATATGAGTAAAATTATACTAAGTATAAATCAACATATACCAGCTATAATAAAATACTGAGTAGGAAAAGATCATATTGGCTTCGGTTTTCCGTGAATCCAGAGACGCCTCAAGTCATATGACACACTTCTGCACCCTTTAATACTGAATGTAAAATGTGAACTGTCAAATACTATATAAATATATAGTGTTCCCAAAGCATGTTAAACCTCTCTGCACCTTATTCCACTACCTCATGTCCAGAAATGAGTGCTGTGTCTGTGCTGCACTGCCCTGTCTGTTTACTGTGTCTAATGTCTGTTTAATTTATCGTATTTAACGTTTTGTTTCTAGTTTTAATTTTTTGTTTGCACATGTTTGCACTTTGTACTCTGTTGTTCCATGTTGCACCCTGTTCCTGGAGGAACGTAATTTCACTCCACTGTGTACTTGTACATGGAAGGAATGACAATAAAAGCCTCTTGACGATGTGATACAGTCAGTAAATAAACTGTACTGTGTAGCTTAGAACATTAACACAGAAGTTAATAACAGAGGACACTCACTGTCCGCTCTATTAGACACTCCTACCTTGCTGGTCCACCTTGTAGATGTACAGTCAGAGACGATAGCTCATCTGCTGCTGCACAGTGCAGTGTTGGTCATCACTCTAGTCCTTCAGCAGTGGTCACAGGACGCTGCCCACAAGACGATGCCACCAGGACGATGCCCACAGGACGCTACCCACAGGATGCTGACACCAGGATGCTGCCCAGGACATGCCACCAGGACATGCACCTTTTACAACAAATGCTGTCATGAAGCAGCTTTACAGAGAATCCGGGTCCAAGTCTCCAGTGAGCAAGCCAAGGAGAAACTCCCTCAGTGCAAGAGGAAGTGCATACTCAAAAGGGGAACCCATCCTACAAGCACAAACAACATAAAAAGATTTTACAATTATATACAGTACTGAATATAGAATAACTGATAACTGGTCATATGGGAATATCAATGAGAAACCTAAAATGATGGATGAGTGGTAGTTCCACATCAGACCACACAGGATGGGCAGTACTTCAGCATCAGACCACACAGGATGGGCAGTAGTTCCACATCAGACCACACAGGATGGGCAGTAGCTCAGCATCAGACCACACAGGATGGGCAGTAGTTCAGCATCAGACCACACAGGATGGGCAGTAGTTCCACATCAGACCACACAGGATGGGCAGTAGCTCTGCCACAGACCACACAGGATGGGCAGTAGCTCAGCATCAGACCACACAGGATGGGCAGTAGCTCCGCAGCAGACCACACAGGATGGGCAGTAGTTCCACATCCGTTCAGCTCGGGCAAAGAAACACACAGAGAGTTAGTTTTGAGAAAAAATGAGCATCATACCTGCTCTGTGGTGGTCCTGACCATTGAAGAACAGGGTAATACAGTACACAGAGAAACAGATGGACTACAGTCTGGAACTGTACAACTACAGAGTGTCCTATATGGTCAGTGGAGCTGATACAGTGGACAGTGAGTGTAGATACAGGGAGGTGGACCTGATGAAGTGCTCAGTGAGTGTATAGTACCAGTATGACCACCATAGACTTTAGATTTAGATTCAGATAGAAAGTGAATGTTATAATTTTATGGGTTTATTAAGTTGAACAAAAACTGATATATCAGAAATGCAACACTGGAGCCTGTGAGTAGGTAAATGACCAGCTCTTTGATCTTTGTGATCTGATGTATATAGACCAACAAGTTAATCAGTATGTCTTCTAACAGATGATGCAGTGGATTATTTTGCTTGTGACGTTTTCCTCCATAGAACTCTCTGGATCTGAGAGAGGTAAGACTACACTGCTTGTTTTTACTCGTCTTATCTTTATATAATGTATGTATACAGTCATGAGCAAAATTATTAACACCCCCACCGCGTCAAGGTACATGTTGTTGTTGACTTTCTAAGTGAAAATAAGTTAACAACAGTGGGGAAAAAAGCTAAAATTACACATTCTATACAGAGAAGACACTCAATTTTTTATTTCTTTAAAATTTTAGTGCACAAAATGTATTTAGGGCATTATAGAGCATTATTTATTTTACATTTTATTTTTCTCCAGTGTGTTAAAAAGTTAAATAAACAGTAATTGTGTATTAAGTGTGCAGTAATGTGTCTCTGTAGAGGATGAGCAACTTATTTATACTCAGAAAACCAACAACAATATGGAATTTGTCATAGAGCATCCAAGCTTTTGTAGACAGCTGTACGTTTATGCGACAGTAACCCATGTACATGGTTTGGAAGCCTCATATGCCATTAAAAATGTTTATACTGTTATTGAATGTTCAGAGTTAAATAGCAATACATTAAATAAGATAAACCTGCATTTTTGTTTTATGCAGAAATGCAATATTACAGTCCGAGGAGCTGCAGAGAACTGATGGAGAAGTACAGAACCAAGGAAGGTAGGTTCCAAACCAACTGATTATTAGATTCAGATTTGGTGTAGATAAGTATTGCTTTTGTTAGTAAAAGACGTCCTAGAGTTATTAACAGTTCTAGTTAACTAGAAAATTCTGCCGAAACATTAAACCATTATTTATCACCACCAGTTATTTCACCATAAAGAATGATTAATGGATGAATGAATGAATGAACAGCTGGGTCATTGGTGAATTGGCATGGAATGGCCAAATTCCATTTTTATATAAACAATGAATAAAAATTAAACCAAAACCAAAAATGATTCTAATAAGAAATCTTTTTTTAACACTTGTTAATTTTGGTTCATTTCCATTGACCCTCATGGAAATTTCGCACAATGTAAAGAAAAAACATTTCAACTGGTTAAAAATTAAACAACAAAAAAAGCTACATGGCTCCACACAGAAATACAAGAACAACAAATGAATAACTGCAATATTTTTCCTAAATAACATAAATAACTTGTACTAATTATTTGTATTTCAAATCCAAACATAATACAATGTTAAATCAAGATCAGTTTTCTTACAGATGGCCTTTACTACCTGACTACTCCCAGCGGGGTGGTCTACCAGACCTACTGCGATATGACCACTGCTGGAGGTGGCTGGACGCTGGTGGCCAGTGTGCATGAGAACAACATGTATGGGAAGTGCACTGTAGGTGACCGCTGGTCTAGCCAGCAGGGCAGTAACCCCAGCGTACCTGATGGAGATGGAAACTGGGCCAACAGGGTCACATTTGGATCTCCAGAGGCTGCTACCAGCGACGACTACAAGGTAAACTGCAAAACTTAAACAGTACAGTAATAATAGATTTATTCATGCAACCGTTCAGATCTCAGAACTCCAAATATTTTTTTCATTCTGAATTTTTAAATTTGGCTTCTGTTCTAGATTCTAAATTTTATCCTAAATATCAATCGTAACTGCTAATAGAATTCATGGACTAAAGCTAAAATTTAAACTGCTTACAAAAAGAAGGCAAAGGATAAAACTGTATATTAAGTCAACTTGTTGGGTGTCATTTCATGTCAAGACATTAAATCTTATTTCTTATTTTTTTTATTCTTCATGTGAATATTGTTTTTTATATAATATTCTTGTAAACTGCACCAATTCATATTTTGGTGTGCAACTATTTCAAGCCATATCAAGTGTTTAAAATGAAATTCATGGAAGAGATCTCTTTGATTATATATATTCTCAAATGGGAATAATTTTATTTGCTACAAACTTTTCCTGGAACAATTTTGGCCACTAAGAGACATACTGGAGCACTGTAAAGGATAACTTGTTTTTCTGTTTATTTTTTCAATAGTTTTTTTCATATATTATGTCAAATACTGTTTCAAATGTTTTTTTTGTGTGTATTTTAATGTAAAAAGTTGCTTTTATTTTTAAAAAAATGTTTTGAATGATATAGGGAAAAAAAAGTTTTGTAATTTTAAACTGCTGGTGAAACTTCAGATGTTGTATACAGATATTCACTTGACATTCACTTGAGCAAACTGATAGTAAAGATTATATATGCACATATGATAAAAATGCACTGTTTTATAAACCTGTAGAAATTCATAAATATAAACATAAATATACCATCATAAATATTATTATAATGAATTATAATTCTTAGTGTTGAATTTGGACACAGTATTTTAGATCTACCATTGAGTAATCACTGAAACTCATGTTTAAAAAAATCATAACTAAGTGACCATTTGGACCACAATCCTGAAATTTTGTGTGGCTACATGAATTAAACAGGATGTTTACACTGAAATCTGTGACATGATCAGTCAGACCCCAGCTGAGCTGACCTGGAATGACCCACTTCTTATTTTTTAGGATTAAATTATTTTAATGCGGAACCTCTTTCCAGGATACATTATTGTTGTTTAAATGAAAATATTAATACAATTAAAATAAACTAGAACATACATAATTAAAATCTGTTAATATTCAGATGTAGATTTAGTAAGAAAGACTTTCTGGTCATCCTACAGAATCCTGGTTACTACGACATTCCAGCGGAGGACGTCTCAGTGTGGCATGTTCCTAATAATGTACAGCTGGAACAATGGAGCCAAAGTTCATTCCTACGTTACCACACTGAAACCAACTTCCTCAATGACCACGGAGGAAACCTCTTTCAGCTGTTCACAGTTAGTATCACAAACAGCTTCACACCATGCCAAAGCCAGGAAGATGTGCAACTTAGAATTCTGGTGAAATTAAAAATTGCTATGTATCACATTTGCACTTTATTCTCCACTAAAATCCATATCAATTTTAATGTTGTGTTTTCAGCGTTACCCTGTGAGGTACAACGCAGGATCATGTCCTTCAAACAATGGTCCCTCCATTCCAGTGGTGTATGATGTTGGAGATGCAAAATCCAACCATAACCTGTATGGACCAAATGCTAGAAGTATGTTTATGTTTTCCAGCTCCACCGACAAATGTCTTCTTTCATTAACAGTGGACAAACACCCACAGCAAGTATGAGTCTGTTCTACAGTTTCTCGTTAGGTCGAGTGTATAACTCTAAGCTCTAAATGTAGGTATTGTGGTATATACTGAGTCTGTTCTACAGTTTCTCGTTAGGTCGAGTGTATAACTCTAAATGTTGGTATTGTGGTATAAACTGAGTCTGTTCTACAGTTTCTCGTTAGGTCGAGTGTATAACTCTAAGCTCTAAATGTAGGTATTGTGGTATAAACCGAGTCTGTTCTACAGTTTCTCGTTAGGTCGAGTGTATAACTCTAAGCTCTAAATGTAGGTATTGTGGTATAAACTGAGTCTGTTCTACAGTTTCTCTTTAGGTCGAGTGTATAACTCTAAGCTCTAAATGTAGGCACTGTGGTAGAACTGTAGTGAGAGTAGGCCTTCACTCGTGTGTGTAAATCTTGCCTATGTCTGTTGTATAACCACTAGAGCAGCAGTTCTACATGGAGTAGAAGCAGCTCCTCATTGTGCTCTTTGTTTTCTCGCTGCTGATGGAACTCTAATCCTGTTTGCTGTATTCTCTGTCAACATGGTGGAACCAATCAGATTTAAAGGGTTTTACAAGATGTTGGGTGGCTTTGCTAAATCTGGGTATAAAATGGCCATGTTGTTTAGTAAATGTGTTTGGCTCTGGAGGCCTGCAGCACTGTGCAGTTTCATATTTTCCACCTGAGTCATTCATCAGCATGTTCTTAAACCGTTCCTCAGCTAGACATTGTTCACGGAAACCCACTTCAGAAAATATCTAGTGGAAACTGCAAAGTCAATAAACTCTTAAAATAGCAGTGATATATTGGTATAATTAAATTCCAATAATTTAACACATTTAGTGCCACACTTAAAACACTGACTCTGAAAACTGGAGCACTTTCAGTCACAACTTTAGAATGGTTTAAATCCGATTTGACCAACAGTCATTTTGTCACATTCATCTAAAACTGTAACATTTAATTTGGTGTTCCACAAGGTTCCATTTTAGGGCCACTCTTTTTTTTCCCTAACTGTACATGTTAATTTTAGGAAACGTGTTTAAAAAACATAAACTTAAATTTCATATTTACTTGCTAATTTCATGTGGCTCTAAAAGACAGAACTCTGCCATCAGGCTTGTAAATTATCCGATATTCCTCTATTTCAAACGGGAAAAAAACAAGGTTCTAGATACTGTTTTTTAGAGTGGCATTCAGCTGATCACCAGATTCTGATTCATCACCTGGGCCTGGGTCACTTTCAGAATGGTGACTGTTAGAACAGTGGGTGGTTCTTGTGGTATTTACCTAAATAGCATTTGGGAGTTCCACAAGGTTCCATTTTAGGGTTGCTGCTTTTTTCACTGCACACAGGAATAGACTGGCCATCAGGGGGACCAGGACAGTTCCTGGTGGCCTCCTAGGTGTGTTGGTCTTTGAGAAAGTGATAAACATTTCTAACGAATGGAGACCACCATTATGGATTCAGCAGTCTAAATAAACAGCAATAAACAATCCGAAGTGCTTATAACACACAAAACCTGGTAATAATTTTAATCTTAATATTTTTTAATTGCAGACACTCTTTACACTACTGCCATTCCGTAAAGTTTTACAGTAAAAGCTCAATAATAACGTAGATTTAAAGCCCAACACCAATTATTACTAGTGGAGTAGCCTATTAGCTTGTTAGCTAACACCAGCTAGCTGTCTGCCAAGCTGTTCATCCTGGATCAGCTAGTTCTACAGAACCTTGTTCTTGCCTGCAGTAAATTCAGTTTGTATGCAGCTGGTTATAAGTAAACTCGTGGAGTACATGATTTGTAGCCACGATTGAGCAATGTGGCAACAGAGCAACAAATCGAGTTGGGTTGACCAATCGTAGACACGGGGGTCCGAGGTTCCCAGCTTCTGAACTTTTTGTTCCTCCTGGCATTGTTGGTGTTTATGGGGAGTTAAGTCACTCGATAGCTAGCTAGGTTAGCCAGCATGCTAACCTGCCAATAAAGCTAGCCATGAATGCAAGCAGTTAGCTCTCCATAGAGATTCCATACAAATATGTGCTTTCAAAACTAGCTAGCTTTCCTGGACCTGGTATATGCCCATGCCTGACTTGGGGCAACGTAAGCGATTTGTCGCTGGTTAGTGTGAATGTAGGGTTAGAGTTTCTTGACAAGCTAGAAAAACAGGAAAGTTTGCAGCTTAATCAGGACAAACCATGAGACTCTGGCATGTGGTAATACATTCCAGCTGAAAACTGATTTGTAAGAAATGAGAAACATTGCCAACGTTTGGAATTTTCAGTCCCAGAGCGATGGAGAAACACTTGTTCATGCATTTGTTGCAAACAGAATAGATTACTGTAGTGCTCATTTCAGTGGGTGTCCCAGTAATACATCTCCCATAACTCATACAGAATATAATATTTTTATTTTAAAAGAACGCCATGCGCTGCTTTTATGATGTATCTTTTATATTAGATTTATATATTTTTTAGATTTATATTTTATTTTTTATTTCGATTTCAAAGTTCTTTCAGTTGTTGTTAAAGCTCCTAAATCACAAATGTGCAGTTACTGTTTTATTATTCATTTGTTTTTTTATTTCCACAGCGATAACACAACCTGGTTTCATCACGTTCAGAGTGTTTAACTTTGAAAAGGCTGCCATGGCCATCTGCTCGGGAGTTAAACCCACTGGTTGCCACACAGAACATGTAAGAACGTATCTAGGCTGCTTCTACATGAAGAGCTTTTAAAGCCAGTGAATATGTAATCTTTAAATAAACGTTAAATTTTTAAATGGTATTATAAACGATTATTTAGCCCTGAGAAACAGAGTTTCACTAAAGCTGGAGTGAGACTGATGGCTAACTAGCAAACAGCCCTACAGGAATAACTGATGAAGAACTAACATGCAATTATGGAATACGTGTTCAACAATATCCAACAATATTGGGGTTACAGACATCAATAATGAAGTTAATATCTGAAATTAAGTTCTAATAAAATTAATATCTATAATGAAGTTCTAATACAATTAACATTCAGAAAGAAGTTCTAATAACATTAACATCCAGAATTAAGTTCTAATGGAATTAATATCCAGAATAAAGTTCTAATAAAATTAATATCCAGAATGAAGTTCTAATACATTAACATCCAGAATGAAGTTCAAATACAATTAATATCCAAAATGAAGTTCTAATAAACTTTATATCCTGAATGAAGTTCTAATAAAATTAATATCTATAATGAAGTTCTAATACAATTAACATTCAGAAGGAAGTTCTAATAAAGTTAATATCCAAAATGAAGTTCTAATAAATTAATATCTGAAATGAAGTTCTAATACAATTAACATTCGGAATGAAGTTCTAATAAAGTTAATATCCAGAATGAAGTTCTAATAAACTGACATCCAGAATGAAGTTCTAATAAAATTAATATCCAGAATGAAGTTCTAATACATTAACATTCAGAATGAAGTTATAATAAAATTAATATCCTGAATGAAGTTCTAATAAACTTTATACCCTGAATGAAGTTCTAATTAATATTTGAAATTAAGTTCTAATAAAATTAATGTCTGGAATGAAGTTAACATTCAGAGCGTTGTGCTAACAGAATTACTATTCTGAATGAAGATTAATATTTTTGAAAATTAGTGTTCATAAAGAAGGTCTAACTAAGTTAACATCCAGATTGAAATTCTAATCAAATAAAATCCAGAATGAAGTTCTAAATGAAGCGTGTTTAAAAACATGTTTAGAATAAATCATGATCCTGAAATATGCAAATTTAGCATGCTGTAAATTACTGAATACAAAATAACAAAACGTATTGAAATAAAAAGTGATTCCAAATATTCCAGACATATGACTGGGAAAGACGGTAGCTCACTGACCTGTGCCTGTCACCTGTGTTGCAGAGCTGTGTGGGAGGAGGAGGGTATTTCCCTGAAGGAGCTCCGAGGCAGTGTGGGGACTTCACTGGGATGGACTGGGACGGTTATGGAAGCCACGCTGGATGGAGTGCATCTAAGCAGTTCACCGAGGCGGCAATGCTGATCTTCTACCGCTAAGAGCTGCGCTTCAGTCCCGACCAGACCTGCACATCTAGCCTGGTTCCTCATCGTGCTCATTCTGCTAATGTTCATACACTATAGGACGTTGTTAGTGGAGAACGTCCGAGTTAGGAGCTGAATAAAGATTAACCTCCTCCGTTTTGGGCCAGGCTGGTTTTCTCATCACTGCAGTCTCCCTAATGTGTACTGGAACATCATGGGCTGTAATACTTGGAAATGACCACTAGATGTCAGACTTGCAGCAGGATCAACAAGTACCAGCAGTTAAAGCTCCACTCTAACTATCAGCTCCACTGACCATACAGGACACTCTGTAGTTGTACAGGTCCAGACTGTAGTCCATCTGTTTCTCTGTGTACTGTATTACCCTGTTCTTCAATGGTCTGGACCCCCACAGGACCACCATAGAGCAGGTGTTATGTGGGTGGTGGATCATTCTCAGCACTGCAGTGACACTGACGTGGTGGTGGTGCTAGTGTATCAGACACAGCAGTGCTGCTGGACACCTCAGTGTCACTGCTGGACTGAGAGTTGTCCACCAGCCAGAACTATCCAGCCAACAGCATCCTGTGACCACCGATGAAGGACTAGAGGATGACCAACACAAACTGATAAGACAGGTGTAGGTTCACTGGTGGTTTAGATAGTATATACACTCACCATCAAAGTAACAGCTGCACCCAGAAGGAGGT
>CM067477.1:1353852-1368960 GCA_034552555.1 Semaprochilodus insignis
AAACACAGGCATAAACACACAAACACACACATAAACACAGGCATAAACACACAAACACACACTCACACACACAAACACGGCCATAAACACACAAACACACACAAACACAGGCATAAACACAGGCATAAACACACAAACACAGGCATAAACACACAACCACACACAAACACAGGCATAAACACACACTCACACACAAACACAGGCATAAACACGCAAACATACACACACAAACACAGACATAAACACACAAACATACACACACAAACACACTCACACACAAACATTCACATACTCATACACACGCACAGTTAATCGCAACAATGACACTATTTAGCACAGGTAATCACAATCACATTATTTAGAACAGTTAATCGAAATCACTTTATTTAGCAGTTAATCACAACAATCACATCGTTTAGCAGTTGATCGCAGTACTAACGCCATTTAGTACAGTGAATTGTAATTAATTCAGTTATTTTCTGTAACTGTTATTACTTTGTGTAGTTTGATGCGATTTATTTAGTTTATTTGTAGTTAGTAATGATTGTCATTCGCATCTTGATTCATTGACGATTAATTGCCATATTTATTGCAGGTGATTGTGATTGATCACAGTATTTAGTGTGACTAATCACAGTAAGTTATATTCTTCAAATACTGTATACTTCCATCGGAATGAAGTTTCTGAGGTTGGCATGAAGCCAAAACCATCTTCGTAGGTTTACTGGTCTCTGTGGGTTTGATGGCTAAAGCCACGCCTCTTTTGCGCTGACCAATCAGACTTTGTCGTGCGGCTTGTTCATCAGAAGAGCATGACACGGTGAGTAAAGCCCCCAGGCGACGTCTGCTGTCATTCGTTTTCTCCACGGTTACGTCATCTAGTTCTCGGAAGCACCTCGAACGCAGTGTCTCAGCAGAAGCGTAGCGAGATAGCGGGGCCTTTACGGGACCGTGCTCTATTTTCTCTGACAGTTTGTTTCTCCAGTGAGTTTAAAAAAGAGAAGGAACAGAGTGTGAAGATCTGAAGATCTCAGCACTCAGAAAAACACCTTTAAACCCCTCACATCACATCGCGGAGTGCTTCTCTCCAAGGAGTGTGTGTCCCCAAACGCTCAGATCACTGCACTTCCTCCGTTTAACTCGGAGGAACACACACACACACACACACACTAGTGGTAATCCTTGCACTTCATGAAGCACTGAACTGTTTTCCAAGAAATCCAATCACATTTTGTTGAAATTACTGAATAGTTTTCCAAAAAAATCTAATAGAATAATTTAATTCCTAAAGAATCAAATGGAACCTTAATGATATTTTAGATTTCCTGATGAACATTTTCTAAAAAATAAAATTTAAATGTAATGGAATTTTAGGTGTTATGATCTAATGATCAAACTTTTGAATCTAACGATTGTGAAATTTGGGATTTCATAGTTAATTGATATTGTAATTAAAATTGCAGGTTTTATGAAAATGTTCAATTTAATTGAATTGAGTTATGATGCAGTATTATATTTCATTACGAATTGCACAGTCTCCTAAACAATCAAACTGAATCATCTAGAAATTTTGGATATTATGACAAATTTAATAGTTTTCTAAAGAATCGTATCTAACTTTCATAACTTCATAATGGCATCATTCTATTAAGAATCTAATCAAATTTTTGGTGAAATTACTGAATAATCTTCTAAATAATATATAATTAAATCCAGAGGCATTTGTTATTTCAAGAACTGAACCATTTCTGAAGAATGTAATTTAATTGTAATTAAATTTTAGGTTTCATGATCTAAACTTTTGAATCTAACTATTGTGAAATCTGGGATTTCATAGTAAATTGCTTTTGTAATTCAATTGTAATTGCATTTTAGGTTGCATAATGAAAAACTGTTTTATATCAAATTGAATCAGAACATTTTAGATTTTGTGATGAATTGAGCCATTTTCTAAAGAATTTAATGGCATTGTACTGACATTTTAGGTTTTACAGTCCAAGGTTGAATCATATGATTGTGAAATTTAGGATTTCATTGTTAATTGCTACTATAATTAGAAATTTAGGTTTTATGTTAAACTGTTTTTATTCCAAAGAAATATTTGGATTTTCTAAAGATTCATGTCTAACAGATATTTGAGATTTCATAACTAATTTCATTGTTTTATAAAGTAGTTCATCAATTTGGGGTGAGGTTACTAAAAAGTTTTCTAAAACTTTGTAACTGAATCATTATAGAATATTTAATTTCATGAAAAACTAAAACTGTGTTCTAAAAAATCAAATTGAATTGTAATAAAATTTTAGGTTTCATTATGTAATAATCGACAGATTGAATCTGATGATTGTAAAATTGGGAAAGATCTGAACAAACTGTGGTGAAATCACTGAATCACTTTTAAATTTCAGTCAAAATTTGTATTTCAGCCAATTTTTAATAAAGAATCAAATCAAAGGTTTAGAGTTAATCCTAAATTTGATCTTTATCTAAAAAAATTATGACTAATAATGGTGAAATTTGAGATTATGTAATAAACTGAACTACTCCAGAGAATCAAGTCAAATTTAATTGTGTTAAAATCTGAGATTTGATGGTGTTTTTTTTCTAGACTTGAACGCATTAAAGCCCTAATTATGCTAAATTATGTAAATGTGCTGACTTGTTTCGTGATGAGTCACAAATGAGTCAGATGTATTATATTGCTCTCTATGGCTCAGTAATTCTGTCATAATACCGGAAGAACAATATGCAAATCAATGGGGGTCTGACAGTCACACCCCACACACGCGCACATATACACATTCTCTCTCTCACACACGCACATATACACAAACACACACACTCATACACACACTCACACTCATACACACATATACACAAACGTACACATACACACACGCTCTCACACTCACACACACTCTGTCTCACACACACACACACACACACACTCATACACACGAGCACACATGCACACATACACACACACACATACACTCACACACTCATACACTCACACACACACATGTACACACACACTCACACACACACAAACTCACACACACTCACACACACACAAACTCTCTCTCTCACACACGCACGCACGCACACACATACACACACGCTCACTCACACACACTCATACACACACACACACACATACACATACACACGTACACACACACACACACAGGTACACAAACACACACACTCACACTCACACTCTCTCTCACACACACAGACACAAACACACACACACACGTCCTGACTGAAGCATGTGGGGTCAAAATACTGGAAAAGCTGGCAACACTCCAAATTGCAACGTTGGGACTCGCAGGTCAGAGGGTCAGTCAGTCTGGGGGTGTGTGTGTCCAGCAGGGCCTGTCTGTCTCCGTGATGGAGTGAGAGGGTGGGTGGAGGTGGGGGAGGGGTGTAAGGAGGGTGTGGAAGTGAAGGCGGACAGTTTTATATCTGAGCCCTGTTTGACCTTTGAAGTCTTCAGCTGTCTGTTTGTATAAGCCTACAGCAGATATAATAAAGATCCAGAGAGAGGGAGGATGGATAGAGACGGGGAGAAATAGAGAACGAAAGAAAAAGAAAGACTGACAGAGAGACAAGTAAACAAGAAAAAAGAAATGAAGTAGCAAATGGAAAAAGTATGATATGAAAGATACAACAAAAGACCACGAATGAAAAGAAAAGGGATGTAAAGAATAGTTAGAGAAGAGATATAGAAGGAGAGATGGAGGTAGAAAGAAAGAAGAAAAGAGGGAACAGAAGAAGAAGGGAAAGAACCCAAACCGTAATCAAAGAGGAAAGATGAAGAAGAGTCAATGAAAGGAAGTATTACAAAAACAGAATGAAAGAAAGGGATGAAAGAAAGAAAGGTAAGTAATGGATTAATGGCAAATAACAGGGGGTGAACGTAAGAATGAAAGAGGAAGATAGAAAAACAGAATCAAAAGAAAGAAAAATGAAAAAAGAAAAGGAGTGAAACAGAAGGAAAAGAAAAGAATGAGACACAAAAGAGAAAGTGAGAATGATAGAAATACTGAGCTGTGAGGAAGAGAAGGCGGGGGGAGACGACGGGGGGAGGACAGACAGAATCTGCAGACGAACTGGGAAGAGAGGAAGAAAGAGGACTGGGACACAAAAGAGCTGCGGAGAAAGAGGAGCAGAGAGAGAAAGGGAGGATGAGTGTAAGTCAGAGGGGGATAGACGAGGGGGAAGACGGATAGCCTGAGGCGGGAGGGAGGGAGAGATCGAGAGGGAGAGAGACGGAGAGAGACAGAGGAAAAGCAGATTAACAGATCATCCTTATTATTATTATTATTATTATTATTTTTTTTTATTATTATTACTGTTATTATAATTACAGAAATTACAGAAAAATTCCATTTGGAAATCGGAAGAAATTTCCATTTTCTGTTTTCACAATTATACAATTCGTAATTATTTGCTGAATTTAACGTATTGGCCAAAAATAAAGTCAGATTTTATTTAAATGAACTAATAATTAAAATAATAATAATGAATTAATCCCCAGCATGTTAAATCCACAGTAGAGAATGATGTCGAATCATACGAACATTCATCTCCAATAGATATAGTTAAATACGTAACACAGTCTTACATAAAGGTTTGGGCATCTCTGGTCATTAATTACAATATTAAATAAAATATTAAAATAATTTTAATAATGATCAACGTTAATAAGTATTTCACTAAGGAGTTTAGAGTAAGGCATCGTTGCTAAGCAGCCTCGTGCGGAACTTTCGGTTACCCGTCTGTGCAGACATTCCCTTCTAACCTTTAATATTTAATAATGACCATACAGCACCAGTCCAGCCCCGCCCCTTATCCCACACTGGGGCTGAATCCTAGTGAACACCTGCCTGCTTCCTACGTAGGGCACTACACTTCCCTGCTTCCTACGTAGGGCACTACACCTCCCAGCTTTCTACATACTGCACTACACCTCGCTGCTTCCTACATACTGCGCTACACCTCCCTGCTCCCTATGTAGGGCACTACACCTACCTGCTTCCTATGTAGGGTACTACACCTGCCTGCTTCCTATGTAGGGCACTACACCTGCCTGCTCCGTACATACTGCACTACACCTCTCTGCTCCCTACGTAGGGCACTACACCTCCCTGCTCCCTACGTAGGGCACTATACCTCCCTGCTTCTTACATAGTGCTCTACGTAGAAATTTAAATACTGCCTTCTGGAGCCCGTCTGGCATGTTGGGTTAGCAAACACGGCGGCCCGACGCCATACTGAGAGACAGACTTCTGTATGTGGGGGAAGAAACTGTCTCCGAATCATCTGGTTCTGGATTTTATGCTTCTGGACCTCAGACAGTGTCCTGGGTGGGTGGAGTCCGTGAGAATCCTCCTGGTCTTCGGCTGGTGTATAAATCCAGGGGGCTTGTGAGCTGAACCCCGGTGATGTACTGGGCTGTCCACACCACCCTCTGCAGATCCAGAAGCTTAATGTCTAGCCTCGAGGGGACGATGGTGTTGTATGTTGAGCTGTATTCTGTTGGTCCGGATGGGAGAGGGCAGTGTGCAGCGTCAGGGCTACTTCATCATCCATGGATCTGTTCTGTCGGTAGGCGAACTGCAGTGGGTCCAGGGTGGCAGGTTGTGAGGAGCAGTCTCTAACCAGCTTCTCAAAGCACTTGCTCACGATGGACGTCAGAGCCTCTGGGCGCCAGTCATTTAAGGTGGTAACCTTGGCTTACCTTCGTTTCGCTGCTTGTAAGGTCTGCCATGGTACGTGTGTTCACAGTTAAGCTGTGGTTTCTGGTTGGGATGAATGCAGACATCCTCTATGCACTTCCTGATGAATCCGAAACGTCTCCCAGTCCACATCATCCTCAGTCTGGTTGGTCTGACCAGTCATGGACCATCTTGATAGTGGGTGGTACCTGTTTCAGCATCTACCTATAGGAGGGCATTAGCAGGATGGAGGAATGATCTGATCTGCCAAACGGAGGTCGGAGGAGGGCTCTGTATACATCCCGGAATAGCACATGCACGATTTTCGTGTGCTGCATGGGATGTGAAGGAGATACCTTGAAGCAACTTTCCTAACGTTTGCTTTTGTCAAAGTCCCCAACAATGGAGGCAGCCTCTGGGTGCACGGTCTCCTGCCTCTTAACAGCCTCGTACAGTTTCCTGAGTGCCAGGTCCGTAGCAGCCTGCGGTGGAATGTACACGCCGGTGACGAAGACCCCAGAAATCTCTCTCGGCAGCCACAGCGGTCTGCACGAGATGATGAGATATTCCAGATATTCCAAGACTCAGCGAAGTGTGATTCCTCTGATCATACACTTCCTCCTTTACTCTTCCCAGAGGCTCTTTGTTCTGTCCGTGTGGTGCACGGAGTACGCTGTGGGCTCGATGGCTTCATCTGGAATAACCAGGACTCTGTGAGGCAAATAAAACAGAAGTCCCGCGTCTCTTGCTAGAAGGAAATCGGTGCCCTGAATTAGCTGATTTTGTTGTCCGGGGACTGTACATTTGCCAGTAGGATGCTGGGAATTGGAGGCGGTTAGCACGCTGTCTCAGCCTGAAGGGAACACCGGGTGGCCCAAATGAATGGAGCCTCTTTTCATCCATGATATCTGAGGCAGACAATCAAGGCTTAAGCAAGTAGCACATGAGGAGTTCCACCGCACCCGAGGAGGAGGCCACTGCCTTTCCGTGCATAGATGTCCAGATGGAAAGCCAGTAGCTAGAATAGGGAGCGTTATCTACTAGCATTAGCTCCAAGTAACTAGCATAGCTAACTAAATAGTATGAGGGCGGAGCTTATTTACACGGAGGTTCATTTTATTTAGTCTGTTTACACATGTTACTTCTGTGTGATCGTTGGGGGGGGGGGGGGGGTGTCTTGCTGTAAACCAGCCAATCAGAGCAGAGCTTATCTAATTATTCATGAGGAGCTCACCAAGAAAGGGAAACCATATCGTTGCATCCTCAGACCAGATTGAAATGGGTGTGTAGAGCCACGTCTGGGTGACCGAAGTCACATACCTTGTGTGTAGAGTATTGGTGGGACCTATGGAGCCTTCCAATAACATTAAATCAGAGGTTAATATAAATATGATTAGTTATTTATTTGTTAAATAATATTTGCTAATATGGTTTCTTGTATTTTCACTTTCTTGTGTTTTACAGTGCTGCTCATGTTTGCTAAGATGCCAGTATTTGTGGAGGGCATATTACAAACGCCGCACTCCAGGATCCGTGTGGTTCTTATTATGGTGATCGTCATCAGATGAGTTTGCAAACATTTGTGTTTAATTTGAGCTGCATTGATTTGTGCTGGCTCTGCTTCTCGGTGGGCACGCTGATTAGAGGGGGGCTTAATTGGACATTGGGATGTCGTATAATTGAATAGATTATTTGTTTGGTTTGTGTCACGGACGTGTGTGTGTGTGAGAGAGAGGGGAAGCATGCATGCGTCCATGTGTGTGCAATTAATCATTAATGATAGAAAGTGTGCCCGTGCCCTCTAAAGCCTCCGAGTGCCCTCAAAGAACTAGAGGTAATAACACCATCCATCACTCCACCTGTGAATGTTTATGTGCGTCTGGTCCGGTCAGGGAAGCCAACATAAAGCACTCCATGATTAAAGGCAGCGGATAGGAATAAAAAGCCTGCATGTGGAAACCTCATCCCTTTCACCTGCTGGCCACCGATTTCCGCACCAAGCCGCTCGCCACAGCCGTGACACGGGAATTGTTTGCTGCTAATTCGGAGTCTTCAGTGATGTGTTCTGAAGGCTAGCATGGTTCCAGTTCCTCAAGGACGCCGATTCTTCCTGTACTGTAGCTGTTGTGATGAATAGAGCTCAGTGCAAATGGTTCTGGCTTCCGCCATCATACAATACAACAACATTCCAAAACCCCGTACGGGTGCAGCGCGGCCAGATGTGTGTGTGTGTTGGGAATGTCCTTGAAATCCTTCTGTGTGGACACGCTCCCCAGCAACCCTGCTCTTATAGCTCCACCTCTTTGGGGTGCTGTTAGACACTGTAGGGAATGTTAGCCTGTAACGAATGGGGTCGGGGGGGCTGATAACTTGTGCAGCAACAGATGGAGAAACCGCCACCCACCGCTGGCTGAATGGCTAAGAGAGCAAGCAGGGCACCTCCAACTATCCAACTCTCCTTGATGGTAGATCGTCGGCTCCAACTTCCCCACAGCTCAGCTCCGATCGCCAGCAACCACAGAATACCAAGTAGTCCCAGTAGGCTCCACGTGTAGCGGGTCCTTCGGCTACATCTCTCCGACAAGCCCCTGGCACGCCACTACAAAGACCCCCGTTCAAAGGTCACACCTTCCTGGTGTTCGAGTCCCTGAGGTGCATGGAGGCACACCAAACCCCACCTCCCAGCAGCCCAGGCAGCACTCGGCAACTCAGCTAGTCCTCCATCAGGACCACATCAGGGCTGAGAGCATCCTCATCCCCCCCACACGGCGGTACTACTTGCCTCACCTACAACAGCCTGGCCGGCATGTGTCAAACCAACTACTCGGGCAACAGTGGAAACGGTTTCCTCCACCCTGCCTTCTTGAAAGCAAGACATTCCCGCGAAAGCAGTTGCACTCAGCTCCATCGTCACGTTGCAGCGCTGCTGGAGAGCTGTGGCTAAAGCTACCAGGCTGCCACACTGCTGCCCTTTACACTGTCCTCCACCGGGCTCGGCTGGTGGTCCTCATTGTTCTGTCCCGTCCCTTGCAGTCCACAGTCGAGTTCGTAGTAGCCCCATTCCCCTCCAGACTGCGAGGGGACATTCCCACAACACAGCACGTGCACCTCCCATAGCCAACAGCAGCTTGTAGACAAGTCACTCCCTCTCCTACTGACGGACGGTTCTGGGTGGAGGACGATTCTCAGTCCAGCTGCTGTATCTGTTCCATTCACACCACCACCACCATGTCAGTGTCACTGCAGTGCTGAGAATGATCCATCACCCACATCATGCCTGCTCTGTGGTGGTCCTGTGGGGGTCCTGACCATTGAAGAACAGGGTAATACAGTCGAACCCCAGAGTGTCCTATATGTGTATAATGGAACCCTCCTGGTGGACTGACAGTGAAGGTGTACTGTATTAATTAGTCCTCGAGCTGAAGCACAGCGTAGGCGATTCTAATAAAGCTGAAGCCGGCTGTATTTTTACGGTGCGTGTGAGTGCAGCTCAACACACAGCCTCCAAACGTCCCTGAACGCTGACAGTTTGTGAGTAAATATACAGTTTGCTCTTCAGCTCCTGTCAGGTTCCTATAGCCGGTAGAGTAAACTCTCCAGGCGCTCCAGTGTTTTGATTAGCAACCAAAGGAATCGGAGACGTCTCCGTTAGCTCGACCAGCCTTTGATTCGAACTGTCTGAAACTGCTGCCAGGATCCACCGCAGCTCCGTCAGATGTCGTTTTTAATGTTAAATCTGGATGGCGTTCGCCGCGGAGGTTCGTCCTCCCTCCTAACAAACACACCGCAGGCCGAGAGTCAGGCAGCAGAGGCTGCAGAAGTAGCTGTTGGAAGGGAGTCAGTTTTAAGTGTCATGGAAATGTCTTCGCACATTGTCGGCACACTGAAAAGGTCCATTTGGGATATTTAAACATTTAATTTAATCAGAATTTCCTTTAGCTGATCCACTTAGCCTTAGCGGTCTTAGTGAATGCTACGCTGACTGTTATTAGCATTGCTATTAGCCTCAGGAATTTACAGCCAGCAGTCAACAATGCGGCACAGAAATCGTTTTTCAAGTCTCATTTCTCATGATTTAATGTTAGATATGATACATATGAGGTGGGATAAGACACATTAATACACCTTTTCCACAGGATATGATGGAATATTTACTGACGTGAGGAATTAATACGCACAAGATTAATATAACCTGAGTTCATTTCTGCTGCTTGTTTTATACCACAGGATTATCATAACCTTGGATTAATATAGGTTCAGTATAATATAATATAGATATCCATATATCAGAACAGAATTATTATATCCTGGGATTATTACTGTGGTTAGTTTTATAGCATAGAATTAATATAACTATGGGTTATTTTTATGGTTAATTATATAGCATGGGATTAATATAATTTGGGATTATTTCTGTGGCTAATTTTTTTTGTACCACAATATTAATAGAACCTGAGATTATTTTTATGCTTAACTTTATAGCACAAAATTAATATAACCTGGGATTATTACTGTGGCTAATTTTATAGTTTCAGATTAACATGACCTGGGATTATTACTGTGGCTAATTTTATAGTTTCAGATTAACATAACCTGGGATTATTACTGTGGCTAATTTTATAGGATGGGATTAATATAACCTGGGATTATTTCTCTGCTAAATTTTATAGCACAGGATAAACAGTACCTGGGATTGTTTCTGTGGTTTGTTTTATAGCACGGGATTAATATTACCTGGGTTTACGTCTGGGTATTATTGTATTAATAAAATCATAATATGGATTCATGTAATCTGGTATTATTTCTATGTTAATTGTATAGTACAAGATTAACATAATCTGGGATTATTTCTAGGGTTTGTTTTATCATTACATTTCCTCATGTAAAACAAATTTTTTCAAATAGTACTTTTGTCAAAACTTGACTTTTAAATTTTGTTTTTTATCTTATTTGAAAATATAAAAGTGTAAAATGACAATATGAAAGTGTAGATTTTAAAAATGAGATTATATTTCTCCATTTATACGGTATTTATTAACGTTGTGCATGTTTTTCTCCATCCAATACATTTAGTATTTTGGAAATACGAGCCAGATGTTTTAGGTGTTGGCAAACCGGCTTAATTATAAGACATTTCGTTTCCATCCTTTTGTCCCGTATTGTAACCGCTCTGGTGGTTCAGTCTCTTAAACGTCCACCCGTTGTTACACTGTACTGACTGCAGAATAAGCCAGTCAGATTTTCAGTCCTTGCAGGCTTACGACGTACAAAGGCTGAGATTTTGAGGGATAAGCTAGACGTCTTCGTCTGGAAACCCAACGCTTGAAAGTCATTCAGTGCAGAAGCAGCCGTGTTTTAATTAACACCTAACCTCCACTGCCAGGATTCCGGGGTTCATGTAAAGCCATCCAAGCTCGGAATCTAAATGCGCAATGAGTCCGCCCCTTTGGGCGGTCAATTAATTTTTCACACCAGTCTGGAGTGGAGCTTCCAAATCACACTGTGCAGGGAAATCTCAGGATTGGGTCGGGTTTCAGAGGCTGTCCAATGACATCTGTAGGACTTGGACGTTTCCGTGAAGTCTTTTGCCAGATAGGGCTGTTTGAGGAGCACTCGTCAGTCCGTGTAAACTCGGAAATTTCTCAGTTGAACATGAGGATGATGCGTCACAACACGTTTACTAAGTCACAAATAACAGTGTTGAACATCTTCCCACATCTTCCAAGTCCGCCAGGCATGTAATCAACCACGGCATTCTCTGATACCAACGGGGCAAACCAAACCGGTCAGCGCTGCAGTGGTGTCAGAAGCGGGATAAGCGCCCACCACCACCTGACTGGAGAGGATAGGTGCTTCTGTAAACTCAAGAGCACATGGTCTTAGTGAATAATCTCTTTACCTGTTTATACTTCTGTACCTAGTCTAGTTCCAGTCTCTGTCTCAGTAATAATCCCAGGTTCTATTAATATTGTGCTATAAAATTAACCTCAGAAATAATCCCGGGTTATATTAATCCCATGGTATAAAATTAACCACAGTAATAATCCCAGGCTCTATTAATCCTGTACTCTAAAATTAACCGCAGTAATAATCCCAGGCTATATTTAATCCTGTGCTCTAAAATTAACCGCAGTAATAACCCCAGGCTCTATTAATCCTGTGCTATAAAAGTAACCACAGAAATAATCCCAGATTATATTAATCCAATGCTATTAAATAAACAACAGAAATAATTCCAGGTTACTTTGATTCCATGCTATAAAACTAACCACAGTAATAATCCCATGGTATATTAATTCTGTTCTAGGACGAATAGTACCTACACTATATGGATATCTATATTATATTATATTGAACCTATATTAATCCAAGGTTATGATAATCCTGTGGTATAAAACAAGCAGCAGAAATGAACTCAGGTTATATTAATTCCTCACGTCAGTAAATATTCCGTCATATCCTGTGGAAAAGGTGTATTATGTGTCTTATCCCACCTCATATGTATCATATCTAACATAAAATCATGAAAAATGAGACTTGAAAAATGATTTCTGTGCTGCATTGTTGACTGCTGGCTGTAAATTCCTGAGGCTAATAGCAATGCTAATAACAGTCAGCGTAGCATTCACTAAGACCATGAGCTTATAGCAGCACCTCACTGAGCCCAGCGAAAGAATGTGACAAAGGGGGCAAACAGTGCAACCCTGGTGAGCCTAGACAGCAGTGTTGGTGCAGGAAGGCCCGGCAACTGGGCCAGTTCAAGGAGACTCAAGGCTAGGGGTAGGGCAGTAAGGCAAGACAGTGGTGCTGGCCAGCGGGACACCATCAAAGGCTTCTTTGCAGGGGTGCCATGGTGAGCAGTGGAGTGGATGGCGAGCTGAGAGAAAGGACATGGCGCTGGACAGATGCGGGACGGGAGGTTCAGTGACAGCTGTGGGTCATTGCACTCCCCATCATGGCCTCGCTGGTGCTCACCTGCACCGAGAGTGGCAGATCAATAGGATGGAAGACAACCATCCTACTGTTCAGGTAAGTCACCAGAGGTGGAGGTGGATCCCCAGTGTGCATGAGCAGTGTTGTTAGTGTCAGTGGGTGGAGAAGAAGATGGATGGCGGCCGGTTGGAGAGTGGTTGTGCTTTCACGTTCCATCTCACATGTGACGTGAGCAAGGACAGGCCTTATCTCTGTACCTGACTGACATCCAGCGAGCAGTGATGTCCTCCATGAGTCATCCTGTTAGTGCAGCACCATTGGCAGACGGCTGCACCACGCAGGACTACATGCACACAGACCGTTACCACGACTGTCCTTAACACCACGTCACCGTCACCAAAGACTGCAATGGTGTCGTACCAGACTGTTATGGAGTGACTCAGAACGGCAGCGGGTCATCTTCAGTGACGAGTCCCGCTTTAGTCTTGGTGGAGACGAACAACGAATCCGTGTGTGGAGGCACCGTGGTCAGCGCCAAGATGAACGGTTTGTTGTCACGCGTCACACGTCCAGAAGGCCTGGTGTCGCTCCACCTCCACCCCTACCGCACCATCTGCAGGAACTGTGTGAGGATATTCAAGCTGCATGGGATGGATTATCACAGGACACCATTAGGAACCTCTACAGCTCCATGCCGAGACGTCTGGCATGTTGGGTTATCAAACACGGCGGCCCGACGCCATACTGAGAGACAGACTTCTGTATGTGTAGCTCAATAAATATTGATCATATCAGTCTAAATTTATCATCAGTTATTGATCCTGGTGACCTTTATCTTCCTTCCCAACAGACCTGCAATCCCACACCTCCTTCTGGGTGCAGCTGTTCTGTTCTATATTATAGAGACGTACCGTAGCCGTACTGGTTAGCAGCTTGTGCTTCTGACTCTCACAGTTTACTCCACCTTACTAGACTCACTCACCGGGGACTCTAAGTCCACTGTCTCTCCACTGCTGGATTGATCCTGACTCCCCACATGCTGTGGTTGGTGTGGATGGCGAGGAGCGTGTGAGCTCAGAGACGTATGTTTGTTCTGGCAGTAACAGAGTTATCAGAGCTCTGGCTGTGAGCGAGCTGAGCTTTGCCACCTACAGCAGCAGAACTGTACAACAGATAACAGTGTGAGTTCACGTGTGAAATCCAGGCTGCACGCATTAATGAGCCTCAGCACTGCAGCAGAGCTGCAACTCATGGCGCATGCACACATACGCAGATAAACAGTCAGGTGGAATGAATGTCAGGACCGAGGACCGGGGCTCTGTACGCCACCACAGTGGATCCGGAATGAAGCGGTCAAGATGCGATTGAAGTGGAGCCTTTCAGCTGTGAGCCCATTTAGGAATTGCTGGCATGTTTGACATAGTTCCTCCGTTTTCACAGGCTCGAAAATATCTTCACCAACCAAAAGAAGACTCTCTTTATATTTGGACGCAAATCAGGAACCCATTAGCCATCACCAAATGCTGAGTATCCTGCCTTGAGATGCTTTAACAGGCCTTTACTGAGGCTACCTTCAGTTGCTGCTCTTCCTGCCTTCAGGTTTGCCTTCAGTGAGGCTCAATCGAGGTCAGGTGGCTGACCCGGCCATTTCTTTCCCTTAAGAAGCTTTCGCGGTATGTTTTGGGTCATTATCGTTCCCCACTCTGAAGTGTCATCCTATCGGTTTTGCAGCGTTTGACTGAATCTGAGCGGAAAATAGAGCTCTATAGACTTCAGAGTTCATCCTGCTTCTTCTATCAGCAGCCACATCATCAATAGACACCACTGACCCGGTTTCACAGGCTCAGAGAGGTGAACGCTCCGTATTTACATCTATGAAGGCATCTCTGTAGACTTCGACAACGATATCCCGACCTCCTCTAGAACGTCCTTGACTTGACTAGATGTTGTGAAGAGGTGTTTCTTCACCGCTGATCTTCCACTTTAGTTGGTCTTCCAGGTCTTTTGGTGTCGCTGAGCTCACCAGTGCACTCCTGATTGGAGCTTTCCTAATACTTCTGCTGCCTCCCCTGAAAGGTTTGATCTGTTGTTTCAGCCTAATGATGATCCCGACACTTCCTCTTTGGGGTGCATATTCAGAGTTCCCATTCCCAACTACCAAATGGATGTTCAGCGCTTGGAGTCACCTCTGGACCTTTTATGTCCTTGAGTTGTCATGAGATGACAAGGGGAACTTGTCAACTGTCCAATTTCTTTTTAGCCTGTGAAAACGAGTAATACACTCATCGTCTAAAGAACATCTGCTCCCAGAAGAAGGTGTGGGATTGGGAATGCTGTTGGGAAGGAAGATAAAGGTCACCAGGATCAATAACTGATGATAAATTTAGACTGATATGATCAATATTTATTGAGCTACACATACAGAAGTCTGTCTCTCAGTATGGCGTCGGGC
>CM067477.1:1369584-1393492 GCA_034552555.1 Semaprochilodus insignis
GGCTATCTCTCTCTCTCTCTCTCTCTCTATTTCATTCTGTTTTCAGATGTTCTCTTGTCTCTCTCTTCATGTCCTTGCTTTTTTCTCTCTTTTCTCTACGTTTCTTCTGTCATTTTTTTACTGTCTTTCCTTTATCTTCACTTTTGCTTTCTCTCTTTTTCTTCTTTCCCTTCTTTCTTTCTTTTTCTCATTTCTCTGTCTCTATTTGCTTCACTCTACTTCTATTTTCTCTTCTGCTCTCCCTCTCTCTTTACCCAGTGTTTTATGTTTTTGTTCTCTCTCTCTCTCTCTCTCTCTCTCTCCCTCCCTCCCTCCCTCCCTGTGGGTGCCTCTGTGTTCTCAAGGAAATGAAGGGATCAATCTGGTGTTTGTTTTAATGGCTGTGTCTGTACAATGCCACATTAAAGGTAATGAGCAAATCCATTTTATTATGTAAGTGTCTTTTTGAGTTACTGCCCTGCTGACATGCAGAAAGGACTGTTTATTCACTTACACTAGAAAGAGTGTGCAGCAGAGGTGAGATCCAGCAGGGCTGCATCTGTGAGTCGGTTCTAGTGCTCGGGATTATGCTGAGTAGTAACGAGGTGCGTGTATGAGAGTGTGCATGCTGTTCTGTTCTGTGGATTCAGTAACCAAGGTTGTGATGTGTGTCCTACGCTCCTTTGGCATTATAGTGCACACACACAGGGAGAATACCCTTGTGACCCACCATATAATAATCCATTGATATTTTAAGTTCCCTTCATCTATTTCTGGCCCTATTATCTTTCTCCTGCTTCGTCGTTGTTTCTCTACGCTCCTTGTGTAC
The DNA here is from genome assembly GCA_034552555.1 of Semaprochilodus insignis. Classification (NCBI taxonomy): domain Eukaryota; kingdom Metazoa; phylum Chordata; class Actinopteri; order Characiformes; family Prochilodontidae; genus Semaprochilodus; species Semaprochilodus insignis. Next base: position 1,370,393 of record CM067477.1, read on the forward strand.
ACCCTGACGATTATGCAAATGCGAGCTTGTTACAGCCGAAATAATCAAAATGGAAATGAGACATTTGAATATGCATCTATTCTCAGACTGCAATTTAAATGCTGTGTCTGGACTTGGCAGATGGGCCAACCTTTGGCTGCTCACAGGGCTGCGTGGGAGGACTCCCCTCCACAATCCATCACTCTGTAGCTCTAACAAATAGAAGGACATCAGGTACGAGAACATAGCTGGCTCTGTTTTCCCTGAAGGTGAGCAAAAACTTTGAGCAGAAATTCCCTTTAATCTTCAAAGAACATTTCAGCTCATGAAAAACAGAAGTCATTAGTAAATATCACAATACAGTGTTGTTCTTTTTTTGGTGACTGCAGGCAAATTTATCCAGTTTTGGAAGTGGAATTTTGTCATTCTTCCAGTTACACAACCACACAGTCGAGCAACCAGACTCTGATTACATTAGCCATGTTTTATTAACATGCACAGAACGTTGAAATGTTGAGATAAGGATGGACGTACCTGAAGACGACGGCGTCTAAAGGCAGCATATGTCACTCCAAATGTGTTCAGTGTTAATGGTGCTTTCAAAGATGTGTGAAGTGCCCACTAATACCCCCTGTACTATGACAGACACTGACTTTTGAACTTCACATTGGACATCTGGATGGTTTCTGGCCCAGGCAACACCAGTTCCATTATTTCCAAAAATAAGGTTCAGCACAGTACAGGTTTCCACTGTGTGTCAGCCCATGGCAGATGAGTGCCAAGAAGTCGAACTGTGTTTCTGGATGTTGCTGATGTATGATTTCACTGTGCATAATAAAGTCCTAACACTTTGTGGATGCAGCGACAGTCAGTGTTTATTTCCGAGCTTATGTGGTGATCACAGAATCATTTCATCACAGAATCAAGCCTGTTTTTGATGCAGCAACGTTTGAGGGGTTGATGGTCATGGACATTCATTTAGGGATTCCACTGTGTCTTTTACACAGAGCAGATTTTGTGAATCCTTTAATGGTATTGTGCAATGTAGAGGGTGGAATACCTAACATCCTTGGAATTTAGGCATTTGGGAATCTTTGGAATGCCTGAACTTGGACCATTATTTGCTCATAAAGCTCTTGTCCATTCCTAGATGATTGGAACACCTGAATTCAATGAATTGACTTGGTGAGTGAATACTTTTGGCAATATAGTGTATGTTTGTTTTCAGTGTTCTTATTTGCTGTGATGATATTACTCCTTGTATGGTATGTGATGGTCAGGTGTCCACACACTTTTGGCCATATAATGCATCCAGCAAGAGTAGCTCTGTCGCCAGCAGCTGACTACCGATCAAGTATATGGCTAATGCCAACTGTGCATGGAAATAAATGAGCTGTAGTCTCTGACTGCACACTGCACGGTAGGTGCTTCTAGTCGCCAGGGAGCGTTTTAGTATGCATGCTCTAAAGCGTGCTTGGATTTGTTTGAACACGTGTATATGTGTTTGTGAGTGTGCCCAACACGCCTTTGTTTGCCTTCCATTTCTGCTGTGTGTCTTCTTTTGGAGCTTCCCACTATCGTAGGCTTCATGGGCTGCCATAGTCACGCAGGCATGTGGACGAATAACACAGCTTACACTCAAATGTGCATCTGCATGAAGGAGGGTCATTGAAAACACTTATTGGCTTTACAGAATCTTCTCATTGCTTCTTTATAGCCTAGCGTTTATGCTGGGACAGAAAGCTGTCGAGGGATGATTACAGTGTTGATAATGAAGAGGAATAATATATGGGCTTTGAGTGAGGAAGGAATAACGTGCATTTATGCAGCAAGGCAACGTGAAGGCGTCCTCTGTTCCTTTATGCAGGTCCTCGGAGGCAAGGCTCAAGACACATGCCACTTCAGAGCAAACACAGAAGCGCATATCCGAAGCGAGCTGTGCAGGAAAGCTTTTCACGGCCTTCAGGACCACTTGTTTTCTTGAATAGCTACACGCTGACGCACTTGTATAGACTCTGCCATACTAGGTATAGCCATTTTGTCATTTTGATTCTACGTTGTCTTTAAATTACATTCAACTAGGTCATTTCTGTCAAAGTCCAGTTCTTTTGGCTAGTGTGGTCACTTCATACCATGCCTGAGGGAATTTGAACGTGATGACGTCAGTCATGCAACTGTCCCATTAAACAAGCATAGTGACCAATGGATCACTTTGGTCTGCAGCACCAGAACGTAACAGCTGCACCGTGTAAGGTGAAAAGGGATATAAAGCCAGCTTCAGCCTTTTATGAGATAAGAGCATCATCCAAAGTGCATATGAGGAAACTTGTTGGTCAAAACTAGCTTGAGTCCCCAAGAGAGATGCCATGGAGAAGTAGTTTGAGCAGTCTAGTGCTTTGGATGATTCAAACGCTCTGTGGGTCAGAGGAAGTAGGACAGTGAGCGCTCAGAGTTTCAGTAGATTAAAGGCTGTAGCGAAGTGACACGCAAGACTCTGCACACAGACAGCACACGATACATACAACGCTTCAAGTGGAAACCTAGCTTAAATCTGTAACAACCCTTGAAGTGATGACGTAAGCATGTTCAATCAGAGAACGTTAAGTGCAATGTGAGTGCAGGCCAGCAGGGGAGTGAGGAGGGGGTACACTCAAGCCCTAAGCTACAAAACAGCCTGTTTCAGATTCATTATTACGAAGGCTTAATTTGTGCCTGAACAAACTGGATTGCCTCCGGCACCTCTTGGATTGGATCTGGCATCTCAGCCACATTTTCTATATATTCATATGATGATCCATAGAGAGATCAACAGCCCTATCGCTTTTCTACCCGCAACTTGTATATGGATCATTCTACCTAATTGATTCAATGTAAGACTTGAAAAGCCATTTTAGACTTTATACTGACTTGGAAAATCCTTTTGCCCTGAATGAGCCTGTACTATAGTTATGTTTATTTTATTAAGACAATACACTGAAAATAAGAAACACATTGGATTTACTCAGTTCAATAGTGGACATTGGTTGCATACATGTTTGCTTTGGCAGCAACTTGTACAAGTGTGATAAATAAAAATCCATGTTCTTTGTGTTGAACGAACATACATAGCTTGTTTTGATTTAAATCCATTTCTGCAAGTTAAATCAAGATGAACTATTTATGTTCAAATCAACACAAATACTTGGTTTTGAATGCACATGCATAGTTTGTTTTGATTTAACACAATTCTCAGTTAAATCAAGCTATTTGTGTTTAATCAGCATCAAGTACTGTTGATACAAAGCTACTGACATTTGATTTAATAAAGTAAATTAAATGATTGTCATTTTATTCCAACACAATTCAGTCCCTTTTTCCCAACATTATTTAATCACAACTCTAGTAATATTAGTTATTTTAATATTTCCATATCAATATGTTTCATCGTGATAAAATTTAAATTCCATCAATTTAAAATTGGTTAATCTATGATTAAATATAACAATGATTAAAAATCAGTTAAACTTTCAGCAAGTATTGTTTGTTTATTCTTGTTTAATACCTTTAACTTTTTTAACTTGATCATTCCTAACATCATCCACTTTTCACTGAAAACAAGAACAGGTTTTGTTATAAAACTTTTATTCCAGAAATGAAATGAACAGCAGGTGTTCTAAACAGACCAACTTACAATGTCACAAAATGTCAAATATTTAACTAGAAAACAAATAAAAAATAAAATAAAAAGCAAAGCTCTGCAGATAGCAGTGTTTAACATGGCACACCACATGTGTACCTAAAGTGCAGCAATGTTGTTGCACATATCACATATCACATATGACCAATGAAATAGTAATATCAGATTTGTAGAGAACCGCACAGTAATTACAACTGTGAAACAGCAAACGGAATATCAACAATCAAATAAATGGGCTAAGAACTTCACAGTCATTAAAACTGAGATATCTGTAAAACCAGCCACGTGGCTCAGTCCAGGAATGTAGAACTGCCCTTCTTTTACAGGGTGAGCCGAGAACACCACCACCACCACCACCACCACAGTTCTCCTTACTGGTGTACTTTAGTTTTCGAGCTTTGGACCTTTCTTGATAAATCGGCTGCATCCAACTCCATTATTACCTTTTGAACAGCTTCCAGGGTGCAGCGCAGCTTCGACGGGGACCTCATATTTAAGATGTAAAGAAGTCCAAACAGCATGGCAGTTGCAAGGGCCACGTTCTCCAGATCGTGAAGCACCACCACACCCTCGAGGATTACTGCCACGTCAGAAGAGTTACAGCCGGGAGTCTCTCTGGCAACACAGATCCCCACCGCTGTTCTCTCTATGGCGCTCAGTGTGTTGGCCTCAGTCGTGTCCTGGAGAAGGAAGATCAGTTCTTTAAGGATGGGCTCCTCATTAAGAAATTAGTTTTAAGAATGACATTCACTGTACGATTACATGAACCCTAACGGTGCGACTAATGCGGAACCATGTAAATGGTGGACTTTGATTACAGTGATGTCGGTAAGCTCAACATGAGTAATCATCAATTCTACCCACAATCACGCTGAGCATACACCAATTTTAGTTTAATGAAATGACTTTTGCCATTTAACCACCCTGAACACTTTATGACCGCACTTCAGATTGACGGTTTGGCATATATGAATTGCTTAATAGCTGTCAAACTTGGTTTAAACCATGTGAATAAAAACACTGTGGTGAAACAAGAACGCTCCTTACAGATGAAAGCTAATTTCTTTTGCACCAGAGCAACTCGACCATTAATTTGTTTCTTCAATTACGTCAAACTTACACTCAATTTTTCACATCAAAGGCTGCTGTCAGCTTTGCAGGTAGGCTGTGGCAGTAATATTGCAGACTTTTTAAAAGAAAGTTGGAGAATGAAGAAAACAGGTTAAATGCAAATGACATCACTTGCTGCAGACTAAAAAGCAAGGCATTAAGTCCTACTCCCACTGCAGATTCATAATTCATCTAAAGTGATAAGCCCAGCAGACAAAGAGCTATGCTTAAGTCTAACTGTGTTAATTCTATAGTGTCTCTGCAATCACAAAAACACTTAAGTTTTAGAGTTGATGGCCCTTGTTAATAACAACACAATCAATTATAATTAAATACAGAACCCCAGCCAGTTACCAAAAATATGCTTCTTTGTTGGAATAATAAGACAATACTACGGTGGCCGAGAAGTGCAAAACAAATGAACATTTCAGAAAATAAAATTTACAAAAATAAAAAATTTACAAACAAAAAAAATTACATTCAGGGAAACAAAATTACAAAAGTAAAAACAATTTTACAAGACGTGAAACACATTTACCAGTACCGAAACACTTTTACAAACTGTGAATTCTGACGGAAAGGGCGGGTCTAACACACAGGAAGTGCTTGTTGTGGACCCTTGTCAATCAAACTGTTTGGTGGTGGTAGAGTGGGTGGAGTTTCTGTTTTTCCTGGTGAAGGTCTTTAGAGTGTTTAAAGAGCAGACGGAAGAAAGAGACGACCAGGCGACTCTAAACCACGTGGGCTGTAAAAGCTCTGACATTTTAAGCTAGCTAGCTGGTTCTCCACTACAGCTAGCGTTACAGCCCACTTACCTTCATTAACATTTCCAGCTCTAAGTGGTTTAGACGTCGCCTGTTCATCTCTTACTGCCACTCACTCTACCACCGCCAAACAGTTTGATTGGCTAGGGTCCGCAACAAGCACTTCCTGTGTGTTAGACCCGCCCTTTCCATCAGAATTTGCAGTTCGTAAAAGTGTTTCGGTACTGGTAAAAGTGTTTCACGTCTGTAAAATTGTTTATATTTTTGTAATTTTGTTTTCTGAAATGTTAATTTGTTTTGCACTTCTCGGCCACCGTACAACACGGGTATGTTCAGCAATATTAAATTCTTTTTACTTATGCCACGTATTATTTTTTTATTTATTTATTTTTTTAACATGTTTATGCCAACAGTCATTTTTTTTAAAGATGTGGCCAAGGCACCACCTACTTTTGCACACTCACCATGTGCTCCTGCACCAGATCAGGGCACTCAGGGTCCTCACTGAGGTACGTGCAGAGTCCTTTTATGATGCACTCTCTTCCAGCATTAATGTCATCCTCAAAGATTAAAAAACAAAAAACAGAGACAGTGGGCAAAAATGTGTTGTAACAGTTAACTTAAAACTGGCTCCTCCATATACAATTTGTAAAACGAATAAAATGCAAAGACTCCTAGCTGTTTACCTGTGGAAAATCACAATTCACAGCATTTATATTTTCTTCACATGTCTCGGAGGAAGCCTGTACTAGCTTTACACCAGAGAATGAATAATGCACTCATACTGCCCCACTGTGAGAGATTTAAATTTATCACATTCACTAGGGCAGGGTGAGGTCATTATTAAAGATGCACAGCTACCCGAAAAATGAATTTGAAAAATGCCCACCCCAGCTTTACAATAAGTGGTTAGCTGTATTTCAGGTCCAGGTGCATCTCTGTTTTAGACAATTCAGGTCCTTAGATTGAGCCCAAATGAAGCTAACATTTTTTTAAATTCATATTCATTTTTCGGGTAGCTGTGCATCTTTAATAATGACCTCACCCTGCCCTAGTGAATGTGATAAATTTAAATCTCTCACAGTGGGGCAGAATGAGTGCATTATTAATTCTCTGGTGTAAAGCCAGTACAGGCTTCCTCCGAGACATGTGAAGAGTCGCTGCATCTTTTCGAACTGCAGCTAACACATCATCACTGGACACCTGAATGGGCTCGGAGGAAAGCACCAACCGCCGGTTCTGTTATGTCAGCTAACAGACGCCTGAGCTGACTAGCATCCTGCTGATAGGGGGAGACGGGGGGCCCATCCTACCCACCCAGAGAGCAAAGCCAATTGTGCTGTCTTGGACTCCCGGCCACAGATGGCTGTAGCATCACCAAGGATCGAACTTGCAATGTAATGATGATGGGGCTAACTATAATGCAATTATTAACATTAAATTTAATTTAAATTAAATTTAATCATATGTACTCCAGTAAAATGTGTGTGTGTGTGTGTGTGTGTGTGTGTGTGTGTGTGTGCGCACATTATGTATATATTTGTTTACTTAATATTAGTTAAACATTATCATTGCAGCATTTGCAATGTTGCATGTTAACGAATACATGACAATGTGCTCAAAACTTGAATTCTCCTTTAAATAGTTAAAAAAAAAAATCTTACTGTCATCATGGCAACCATGTCTCTAAGCTTCTCGCCCTGCTGCCCTGATCACTTCACAAACACCCTCAGGAGATGTGCAGAGTGTAGGTCAAGTTGCGACAGAAACCTTGAGTAGAGTCATAGTCGTGATCTGCCTGACAGATAAGCGTTTATCTGAAACAACAACGCGTTACACCAAAACAAAAAAGAACACTGAAGCCCACTCAAATAACTACGGAGGAGCTTGTGACTGCTTACACCAGTTTATGCTTCAGTTGTAAGGCGGACGTGTTTTAGCTCACGTCTTCCGCAACACCATTCACAATTAGTACATACAGGTGTTAAACCTCTGTCATGTGACATTCACATGTTTATTGAAACCAACGTAAGGATTCAATGCAACAAATACACATGTACGTACGTACATACGTACGTACGTACACACACACACACACCTATATACACATATATAGACACACACACGTCTATATATACACACACACCTATATACACATATATAGACACACACACACACACACACACACCTATATACACATATATAGAGACACACACATATATAGAGACACACACACACACCTATATACATACACACACACACACACACACACACACACACACACACACACACACACACACCTATATACACATATATAGACACACACACGTCTATATATACACACACACCTATATACACATATATAGACACACACACACACACACACACATATATACACATATATAGAGACACACACATATATAGAGACACACACACACACCTATATACATACACACACACACACACACACACACACACACACACACACACACACACACACCTATATACACATATATAGAGACACACACACACCTATTCTGAATGTCTTAAAGCACAAGCCGAAGTATGTCTTCTTTAAAACTAAAAAAATGATATGGTGTAAACCATAAAAAGCTCCTGCCTAGTTATTTGTTAAATGGGTTTTTTTTGGTGGTTTTTTTTTGTTTTTGTTTTTTTTTTTTTAAACTTGTACTACGGAGAGCCAACACACCAATAACCACAAAAAACGTAAGGTATACGCTGCTCTTTTATACCAAAGCATCTACCAACCACATCACTCCATGCACTGTACATGTTTAGTCATCATTTGATTTCTGCGGTGGAATGTTCTGAACCACATCCTAATGGAGCCAACCTTTAGTCTATCAGTTATGTATGTATTATCTACAGCACAAAAAGTCACCATCATCGTTTGTATTTTTTTTTTTTTTTTTTTGGAGAGCTGTCCATCTCTCTTGTACATCACTGACCATGGGAGCATTAACAATGACTTCCAGTCTTCTTAGTGCAAACGTTTTCTCCATTTTATCCTTACTGGTCTCTGTGTTACGCTTCTTGATATCTGAGAGGAGTTCAACCCTCATCTTCTCCAGAGACTGGTAGCTTTCTCCAAGTGGAACGGAGGGGCAATAAACCACTTCACCCCTCTTTGGTTTTTTAACATCAAAGGCAGGACAACGTTTCCCATCTGGTTTATGTTTCCAAGCATTAACACATACTTCAGGACATCCCACTTTCCAAAGACGTGTACGGTAGTTAGACAACTTATACTTCAGGCTGGTCTTCTGTCCCCCATAGCCAGTAGCTGAGCCTTTTTCTGGTAGACACGAATGTCTCGTCTAGAAACTCCCTGTCTGTGACAGACTTTGTACTTAACAGTCTCCTGAATCAACCCTTGTAGTATATCAGACTTCAGCTTTGGATCAGGGATCAGCAGTGTCCCTGTTTCTCTAAAAGCTTCATGTGCCTTCTCCAGCTTCAGCTCTGTGTCATACGAAAAACGGGGAACGTGGAAGGTATCTGGCCTCCAAGACCGTGAAAAAGTGGACTCTGGAGGTGTGAGAATCACAGTGCTGTCATCAGAAGGAAATGTAGGGTCATCAGGATGACTGGTTGGTGGAAACAAGCAACCGTCAGCCAAGAACAGAAATCTGCGGCTGCATTAGTTGCAGGCTTCCAAACACTAAACAGGTGTGGACTGGAAAAGCACAGCTTGATCTGGAGAATCTTGATTTCTGCTGAGGCACACAGATGGCAGGGTCTGAATATGACTCCAACAACATGACTTTATTAATCTATGAATGAATCTATCAACCTGCCTTGTTTCCGCAGTCCAGGCTGGTGGAGGTGGTGTAATAATGGTGGGAATATTTTCTTGGAACACTTTCAGCTGTTTTCACTGACACTCACATTAATCTGCCTAGAGTCTTAAAAGAGCCCGAACTGTTGTGGCTGCATGGTCACCAGACTAAAACACCCTGCCTGTTGCTCTGGGCCTTTCCCGTGTCGTGCCAATATCCTGGACTAATCAGAAGGTGTGATTAACAGACGTGCCATGTTGAGCCAAGCCCCGAAACTGGAGCACCAGCCCAAAAAATATGGGTACAAACACAGACAAAGCAAAAGACGCAACACCAGAACAGTGACAAGTCACTGAGATGTAACATGATGCATTACCAGGTCACATCCATGTCACAAAGCAAAAGTCATCTCAGACAGGTTTCCTGAACGTACAGTGAGACAGTGAAGACTGTGAGTTCAGTGTTCTTCATTGGCCTTCCCAGACTCCAGGAGAGAATCCAATAGAACACCTCTGGGAAGTGGTAGAACGGGAGATCCCCAGCATGAAAGTGCACCTGAAAAATGCAGGAAGTTCAATATGGACCACAATCTCAAAGGAATGTTCAACATCTTGTGCAATTCCTGCCTAGAAGCCGTAAAGGGTTAATGAAGCGCTTGGTGACTGTAGATAAACGGTTCAAAAACAACATGAAAGCTTTTTTAAATTTCAGGTGATCTTTTCAGAGCACTCATTCTAATAGAGGTTATGGGTGCTCCGTAATGCAGGACTTTCAGCCAGGGGAGCATCAGGACTGCTGTTTTGGTGAGATGACGAAGTCGTTTTGTGTCGCGAGGTTTCAGAGGGCTGTTCCGGCTGTTTCTGAGCTTGAAGCTAAAATGAAGTAATTGCAGCTCGGTTTGTTTTCATGCCCTTAAATGTACGTACACATCCACAAACACATTCACTCACACACAGCAGGCCTTTTGTGCTCCCCATCTTAGAAAGAGCTGATAATTGGGTCTGGAGAGACTGGTTGTCACTGTACACTGCGTGTGTATGTGCTTGCTGTCAGATCTTTCTCGTACAGTCATTCTTCTGTTGCATCAGCTTGACGGGCCACCGACTCGGCTCACACAAACATGCACTGACGGCCAACACTGAGTGGTTCTGTAGTCTCGCCTGTCTTCGGTGACACGCCTCCTTACTTTTCAGTCCCGGGAAGAAGTTTAGACAACCTCCCCCTAAACCTCCTCGCAAAAGTTTTGTAGAGGAGACATCAGGACTATAAATACAGATCAGCTATGAAATTACATGCAGAATTATGTAGTGGTCATATACTGAACATCTACTGCATCTCAGTGTGCAGTCGATTGCTATTGGTGTGTCTGGTGTGTCTCTGTAATTGAATAGTAAGGGAAAAGAAAACTTGTTGATTTCATGTTGAAAGCTGAAGCTACAGATGCAGCAGATTTAAACCCTCCATGTTCAAACTGCATGAATATGAAGAGACTCTGTGCACACTTGAATGAGTGAGCATTATTAGATGTGTATGTTGAAATACTTCAACATGTTTTTGCACTTATACTCACCATAACCTTTCGCTGGGCATGAGCGCTGGCTTGGGTTGCCAGGTAGTGCACTTATGCTTATATATGTCTGTGTATTGTTCTTTCTAGGTATCAGCACTGGCCCTTGTTCGGGCAGCGTCTGAGCTCATGACGAGTTTTAGACTTCTAACCTACTTACACTAGCTGGGAAACATTATCCGACAGAACGCTAAGCACGGTTGTAAGTCGCTCTGGATAAGAGCGTCTGCTAAATGCCGTAAATGTAGATGTTAAAAAAGGGGGTGCTAAAGAGTTTTACAAGACCACCAGCAGGGATTCATGATGAGGTCAGTTGTGTATAAACCTTCAATTAATAAAAATATGGCAAGTCTCCAAGAAATAGACGTTTTTGGAGACAAAGTGCTTGAAGTGGGCTGGTGCTGACCACTATCAGTACACAAGATGACCTCCACTCACAATAATTAGGAGTTGCTTTCCTGCTTTTGGTCACTATGGAGATTCTTTGTTACTGCTACTCAACCTGCTTCAGCTACGTTTAATCCAATTCTAATGATCTTCTAACATGCTGTCATATGCAAATGCTTGAACACCCCTGGTTAAATTACACGGTTTGTTAACACATCCTCTATAGAGAACATACCTAAATATGGCATTCTCTGCAAATCTTGGTGCACGGTTTCTATTCATTTTAGTATCTATTTGATACAGTATAAAGGACCAACAAAAACATAAAGTATGCTGTTATGTGCCATCACTTCAAGCAGCTGTGCAGATGTGTGCTATGTGTATATATAGTCATATTCAGAACTTTAGACCACAACAGACAAATCATGTCATGTTTTGTTGATTTGAAATGTCTTTTTCTGCAAATTTGTTTTGCTGAGTTGAACATACTAAGAAAAAGTGTATACAATGGGCTATAACTTTTGCACAGCCCAATTTTTTTTCCTCCAAATTAAATTAAATTCAGCAAATAAACAGTAATTGTGCATTACGGTGGGCAGAAATGCGTTCTCTGTAAAGAATGTCCTTAATCTCACTAGAAAAATCAACAAGGACAAAAACTTGGAGCTTGACTTTCACATACATATATTTATACTTCGCATTCTCTCGAGCAGTTTCATGGGATGCTTTTTCAAGTCAAGCCAGATAACAATTACATATCCAGAAATTAATTTATTGTTTGTTTGTTTTCCTATGTAAATGTAAGTACATTTAAAAAAGCAAACAACTAAAACAAACAACTTTCCAGCCGACAATCAAGTGCCCAGACACGTAACACTTAACTGTGGTTGTCTATCAGTACCATTACTTCAGGATTATGTGACACCAGCACCAGTACAGATGAGATATTGATCCATACTTGTATTTCCTATATGAGTATATGATGTGTAATCACAGACCAGGGCTGCCCAGTAGCGTTCACTGCTTTTTGACATCATAGTAATGTGTGCTGTAATATGCAATTCCTTGCATGACGTGTTATTCCTTGAGAAAGGATTAAAGCTGGCTTATCCATCTCTTAATCATCTTGAGATGCCAGTCAAGGCTGTATGAGACCTTTCAAGAACCTGCCCGAGGATGATGATTACAAACGTCACTGGGACGCTCATCACAGACCCACACAGATCTCATCTTTGCTTGTATTCGGGTGCATCATCGCTTAGTTCAACCATGCTGTTGGAAAACACCTTACATAACAAATGCCTCATTATGGACAGAGCAGATCTAAAGCCAGTTCAGTACAGAGAAATAAATATGCACCAGTATTTTATCATCTACCCGCACAGTGGTTTGTTTATTCTCCCAACCTAGTCAAGATGTGCCAATCAAATTGGCCTGTTAGGTTATGTCTGTCCGGCATGGAGAAGAAATGAATCAGACTCAGAGACAGAGACTCCGACACGGCTTCACATCTTAGCATAGTGTGCTTATGGATTCTAGTGACAGTCACTTTGCAAACTTCAATTCAGGCTATTTATTTATTTATTTATTTATTTATTTAAGACTGTCTATAAACCTTGAGGTAGATAACCCCAGACCTGAAATGCTTGTATAATGTCTTATACCATTTAAACCTGAGACCAGTCCGAGACCAAGGTTTCATTTATTAGCTTCCAGTTCAAGCGGCTAATAATTAATTTATTTTTCAGTGTCGTGAAAAAAGCGGGACAAATACACTGAACTGAAATGTACACAACAGCCTCCAGCACATCTATCAGTGCTCAGGTTGTCTACTAATTAAATTAGTCCTTCTTATCTTAAAACAGAATTACAGCTGTGAAAGCTGCTCCCCAAGGAGTCACAGACATTACGTTCCCCTTCAGCAGCAACCACCCAAACTCACCTTAACTGCCCGTTTCTTTCTCATGTGCATCTGAAATGGCTACAGGGAACGTTTCTCAGGAGATCAGGATTAAGATGAAGGAAGGAGGTGAAAAATTACAATGAATTGCATAAAAAAGGAGGAAAACGTCTTCTGTTGTGAGGCACTGATGAGTCTGTTTGGAATCTGGGAAAGGCAAAAGGTAGACACTAAATACTAAAATATTGTGCTGTATTTAGCTTCATATTATTATTATTATTATTATTATTATTAAATATAGATTTTCTGCTTTTTCCTGATGCTGGAAAGTCAATTATTTGTATTTAATGGTCCTTTTGACTTTGAATGAAAGGGTGATCTGTCTTTATGGTTCATGTCCCGTGCTGTAATTGTGTTGCCTTGTTTTGTGTTAGGTTTTTAATAGCTTTCATATTTGATTTGCAGTTCTATAGCTAGCAGGTTATTTGAGCCACAAACTAGAGGCCCTCATCACGATCTTGTAATGATTTGCTCGTAAATAGATCCCCTGGCCTTCTGCTACTCTTGAAATTCCTATTACACTTTCATTTCTAGGTCTGTCTGCCTTTAAACCTGCTGGATTTTTTTTTACCCTGACCAGAGACATCTTTGAGTGTGTGCGAGTGTGTGCGCTTGCATGTGTCAGTAAAATCCTGTTTAGTGTATCTATTTGAGCAGGCGTATCACTCCTGTAGGGATGTGCTGTCAGTCATAGTAATGGTGTTTATCAGTAAACCCGAAATGAAGACACAAGCGCTTGCAGTGCTGGTCCTGAGGTTCACTCTAAAAGCAGGGAAGCAGACGTCATCATGCCTGATTGAGGTCAGGCTCTTAATATGAATATGTTCTGTTGGTCATTTCGAATTGGGGGAAAAAAGAGCAGGAGCTGACTTTGATCTTAGTATCTTAGTATAATCCATGCTGGGACAATGCGGTACAAGCGAGGACAATCTAGGTACAGCCGTCATTATGATATTTCTCAAAATGGCAGGAGTATTTGTTCCCCTTTTGAAGCTCTCTAAAGGGATTGGACACAAAATGAGAATTATTTTGGCTTGATCATTTAGTTTTGTTGCTTGTAAGTATACAGAACTGGACATGCGTGTCTTGGTGCTGCTCCCAGTGGGATCTGATAGCTGCTGCGCTGCCTTAGATCTTATAATATGGGTCAAAGCGGCTCCTTTGTTTGTCGTTTACAGCAGCCTACAGCAGTTCGTGCTCTTGTGCTGCTAGACGAGATCACACAGGGCTAATCGGTTCTGTTCTGCCTTTGTCATTTTTAGAATTGTGCACTGTCCAAATGCTCTGCGCTAAAGATTATATTTACTATTGAATAAATGGATTATATAATGCAGGGATGCAGTGCAAATGATCTTTGTATCCTGTGTGAGTTAAGCTTGGTGGCACCTGCTCCATCCCTTCATTATACCATTATTGACATATATAATAATAATCATTAGAGCAATATTAAAACAACTGAAGCGGACAAATTGACTGTTCATGCTTGGCTTATATTAACATTCCATTACGAGCCCGCTGTAGTTTAATATGACGAGGTTCCCTGATGAACACGATTCCGTACCATCCCAACTCATCACTGTCTGGAGACAGGGAGATTAAAACAGAGCCCCCTGCAAATCAGTTCCAAATTATGGGCAGCAGTTCTCCTTTGTACTGTTTCCCCTGAAGTCCACTTATGAAGTTTGTATGGATTTAGATGCCACACTGCTAAACACTCTACACACTTTGTTGGTTCTAGGGCTGGGTATTCACAATTTAACTGGACTTCAGTCCCAGCAGTGCTTTTTCCGTACTTCCGTACTTTTCCGTACTTTTTCCTGCGTCTCTTTTCCTCGTTTTCTCCCTAAATCACATTTGGACAGGAACTACGCTCTTCATGTCAGTAAAGATCGTGGCAACTTTTACTGACTGAAAAACTGAACTTCAGGTTGTAGAAAGGCCATGTGGGTTGCCATATTGGTAAATATTATGTCATATCCTGGGAATTCTTTAGCATGCAGACAATCACAAAGCCTTTACTTAGCATGCAGACACTCAAGAAGCCTTCACTTAGCATGCAGACACTCAGGAAGCCTTTACTTGTGGTGTTATGTGTTATTCTACCTTAAGCAGACAACTCTGAATATTAAATCATGTAAACAACATTAAAAAACATTGATTTCATGCTGCGGTGTTGACTAAACTCCTATGCTAATGACACAGCTATTGACACACAGCATCAGCATTCACTCAGGACTTCTAGGAAGACGCTTAGGTGAATGAAATTACAGTTAAATATTTATTTTGGACATGCAAAATTTGCATGCATGCAGCTAAACGTGTTGTGGATGGAACTTTGTTTGTGGTGCGACAGCGGTGTGTAACTGGGAGTAGCTCATTTCTGTAATTATTATCGGAATATTTTCCTGTGCAAATGGTCCATTGTTTGTTACAGATGCCCTGAGGTAGATATATATACCTCCCAATAAAAAAAAAAAATCTCGTCTCAATAGTACTGAAGGCTATTGAATGTAAATCACCTTAGTTTTGTTTGGTCGTCTTATATGGTGCCTTAATGGGCGGGGCCAAACTGCTAATTTGCTAATATCAAACAATGTCATTTGTTCATCAAATCTGATCATAAAATGATCACCAATTTCACAGACAGTTTTGTTATTCATCAATTTAATCTCATAAATTTAATCTGGCATATCTGGATGTCCAAACTCGCATCTGGAAAAAATGCTTGATTTTTTTTGCTGTCTAATCAAAACTATTATGAATATCATGTTTAATACAAATAATGAGGATAAAAAATGGAAAGCAACAAAAATTTGTGCAGTACAAAAAGTGGATGTACTTATTGTACTTGCACATTGGTATAAACAGATACTGCAACTATATGTTCCAACATCTCATGTACTATATCATGTTTAAATGTGTTCCTTTAGGAAAACAATCACACTTCATAATTTCGTCATTCTACAGTCTTAAAAAGAATTAATTTTTTAAAATAATTTTTTCTATAAATAATTTTATTTCACATTTTACTTGTTCCAGTCATCGTAATTTACCGCTATAGAGTTTGGTCAGTAGGGGGAGCAGTTCATACACTGCACACCTTCAAACTCCACCCCTAAGCACAGCCATTGGATCATGGACCGCTAAACATTTCTGTTTTGTTGCTTCTAGGGCTGGGCCCCATTCACAACTTAACCGGAATTCGGTACCAGCACCCAGCAGTGCTTTCTTCCGCACCTCCGTGCTTTTCCGTAATTTCAGGGTTTTTTTTTTTTTTTTTTTTTTAAATAAGTCTACATTTCTTTATTTCAAAATTTGGTTATTTATTGCAACATTTTACACACCACTAAAAATAACTCTCCCCAAACCCCATAAATGCCTACATCTCTCCTGGTCACGGGTTCTGTTTGAAAGTATAAATCTCTCTTAAATCTGATCCACGGGAGTTCTATTTGGAACGGGAGAAAGTAAAAGAGGATTTTTTTTTCTCTCAAGGATTAATTTACCAATCCAGAGTTATATATAGTACTGTGCTTCTCCAGAAGTGTATTTCAGGGCCAGTTATTCCGAGGCTGCCTGCTCCATGTTTCCACTGCAATCCACGAATCCCTTTCTGGGGCATAGTGGATGATGTGTCAGCGAATGCCAGCCTTATTGCATGTGACGGCAAGCCTTATGAGCTCCCCGTATGACCAAAGAACTAACGGAGACTGATAATGAAAGTTTTTGAGTTGAATGATTAATGCGGAAAGGATGATGAAAGGATGGGTGTGAGGTTTTTGCGAGGCTGAAGGCTGCACTGTTTCGAGAGGCTCTGCGAAAAAAGTCATTTCTCTTTGTGGAGATGCATTGGGATAGATCTCTAATAGCACAAAGGCTTTGATTATCTTGTGACTGGCATAACAGTCATGATAAAAAGGGGGAAACAAGAAAGTGAATTTAGCAGAACCCTTTGATTCATTTCCAGAGAAACCTTTTAAGATGCTCTTCACCAAAGCGTAACTAGCTATTAGCCCAAATATTCAGAGCAGGCAATTAGAGTTGTTTTGGTAATTCAAGCATGATTATTGCATATTGGATAAACAAAGCACTCTGTTCTGTGCGCCTATTATCTTCGGAGTAATAAGGCGTATACATGCAGATTGCACTTTCACTGTATGATCTAAGATCATGTTCCCTGTGGTTCATATAAATTGCATTCGACCCAACTTCGTTTATCATTTTTGATGAAGAGTATGATTGCAATGAGTATGGCACTATAAAGAGTGTCTGGTTGGATGATGCGAGCAGCTACTTGGGCTAGAAAATAGAGAAGGCATTGTGGCCATTTCTATGTGGAATATATTTAATCAAAATAACCCAAAAAAATTCAAACAGGTGAAAAGCTTGCAGCTGGTTAATATAGGTCATAGTGTGGTGTATGTATCAGCTGCAAGTCTGAGATATTGAATAATTTACAACTAATGTTTTATTTATTTCTATTTTTTACACCCACTCGAAGATGCTTCACACACGTTTTAAACATACCCCAGAGGAACACTAAGGAGCCTGCGAACTCAGGCTTCAGCTCCACTGGTTAGCAGGTTACGAGAGAGCTGAAGCTCTATGAGAAACTGTTGTGGATTCGTCGTTAGTCATATCATAGTTGGCTAACAGACACTTTTTATACCAACTCACCAGTTGTTCTTGACATCATGTGGCAATGATCACACATGGGCGGGCCTAACTCTTCATCATCTCCTTGACCTGTGGCTGTTACAGCCAAGAGTTCCCTCTTACAATGCCCTTTGACCCCTGGATGCCTTTAAAAGCTACTTCACAGGAAACTGTTACGTATAACTAATGAAGCATTGTCTGATGCCAGCGATGGTTTGACAGTAGTTTTTTGATTTTGAAGATTTTGGCTTTAAACATATACACACACACACACACACACAACTCAAATATATAAGACCTTAGTGTGTGTTGTGCTGTTACGAGTGGATCAGACACAGCAGTGCTGCTGGAATTTTGACACTGTGTGTTAGACACTCCTACCTTGTTGGTCCACCTTGTGGATGTAATGTCAGAGACAGTAACTCATTTGTTGCTGCACAGTATGTGTTGGTTGTCCTTACGACCAGGAGTGCACAACTCCAGTCCTGGATGGCCTGGAGCCGAGTTCAGTAGTTCCTCTACTCAAACACACCCACTAAACCTGGCCGTTGACTGATTTGAATCAGTTGTGCAGGTTAAGACCGGAGTTGTGCACCCCTGCTCTTACTATGCTCTGTCAGAAAAATAGAGATTATTTAATAATGATTTAATAATGTATTGTATGTAACTTAAAAGCAATATTTTCATGTATTGCCATGTGTGTTATCCTGAATCCATCATTGTGTGTGTGGTCATAAGTCGTCATCATCATGTATGTTTTCCTGAGTCCATAAACATCACCATGTGTGTTGTCCTGGGACCGCCAACATGTGTGTTGTACATTGTCTACCATTATCATGATGTGTGTTGTCCTGAGGCCATCATCTACAGGTTTGTTGTCCTGAGTCCTCACCACACACACACATACTACGTTACCTGTTTTTTTTCAGCTCCGCTAAACAAAACAAACAAATTTTACAACAACAGTTAACAACTTTCTTTCTTATTTCAGGTTTAGATCCTCAGGCTATGACTAAACCAGGTTTACATAAGATCTCGAAGGGGTGACATTTATGACATCCAAACACGTCAAATGAGTCCCCAGAGAAATGAAATGGAATGATACTGAATATGTAGAACATGAGGCATTTATAACAGTAAAAAGTGACAATGCCACCAGAGGTAGTTCAAGATGAAAGTTAGCTGGATGAGCAAGAAATACATTTAGACACTATTAAATACTGGATCACTTCTCAATAAATTTGATTATCCTTATCAACTTTTAGCACTTGTGTGAAAATCTGATGGGTTTACAAACTTTCAAGTGCCACTGTATGTAACATTAGCACAGTGACATTAACACAGTGTTAAAATGAATTTATTCACAAGGCAGATAGGAAAAACGGCAGATGAGATTTCATTCATCTTTTAAGCTGCTTAATCTGGTCATTGGGCGGGAAGCAGGAAACACCCTGGACAGGCTGTCAGTGGAGCAATCCCAGAAAAACCAGAATAGCATAATAGGCCCCCTTAATGATCATTATTCTGTGTTTTAACCTGGCTGTGTTCAGTTTTAGATTTTATTTAATTTATTTTTAATTTATTTAACTTAAGAATAATAAGAAGATAACAGAATGTAACACACTGATTATTGCTCTATTATTATTGTATTATTGTACTATTACACATTTAACAAGCTCTGAATACTCACACAGCTTTTTTTTTAAACCGTGTAGGTGATGCAGACTCTACTGATATCAGCAGTCCCTGCTGGCTTGTCTATGCATGATGTAGTTAGATCCATACTTTGTACTAGTACAGTATTTTACATACTTTATACACTTTCAGTATTTTACGATCATGTTCATGTGTTGTAAGGCACTTACAATACTTCACTCTAGGTCTTTGGATCATGTCCACATGTTCTCAAATCAAAGCTGAAAGCTTACGCACTGGCTGCGTGAATGAGCTCTGTTTTGGGTCATCTAATACCTTTTCCCCAGGGGTATGCTCTAAGCCCTGTACCGCTTGATAAATTCCTAAGCCCAGACCATTTCGAGCTCTAGAGCACAGTAGGGGATGTTTGTAGAGATAGTCAGTGGTGACTCTTCTAATCCTGGTCAGTACCCCGATGTCATGCTCCAATAAAACAATCACTTTACTTATCTGGGAGTTCACACGAGGCTTCGACTCCTAATTAATTTTTTTCTAGCTGGTGAGCTAGAGGCTTCGGTGGGACTCCAGAATAGGCATTTCTGAAGGTGTCTAGCACTGCACTTGGATTTTTGTGTGCAACAAATGTTGAGGTACAACCCCACACTCAACCCCACACTCTTAAACATAAAGCTGCCAAAAAAGCCAACACCAAAGTGGTTCTACCTTTATTAGTGGACCTTTATTTAAGCCCATTGGATTAGGTAACGTGGTGGATCCCAGTATTCCCATTTTTACTCATTACGTCTCCTCACTGGTAAAAACCTTGCATGTGGATGGCAATAAAATAACTGCAAGAGAAGTAAGTTTCTGGTGGTTTGTATTTTTCATGAACCCAGACAGACGCAATAGTAATGTTCTGTTCGTAAACGAGATGGGCTTTTTTTAAGACGCAACCGAACAGCAGACCAGTTGACACGATCACTGGATGCTCCCTTCTTGGATCTTCCTGGAACATTCTGGTCATGCCCCTCATTACCCCCAAATTTTTGTGTTTTGTTCTTGGCGGTTTTAATGTAATTCTCAACTGTGTTTTCACGTTAGTTCTTCTGAATTTTGGCTTTTACCTGACTTTGTTGATGACTGGTTGGTAGATTAATGTCACGCTTCCGGGTTTCCCCTCCAACTCCCAGAACCCACTACCCGATGATGTCATAGTCACATGTCCGTCATCACCCAATCATGCCCCGTTTCCTCGTTCGTCATCACCAGAGTATTAATTATTCACACCTGTATCTCATTTAGTCTTTTTGCTTATAAGCTCCTGGTTCACACGTACCCATTGTGAAGTACTGCCACACTGTGCCACTACCAAGCGTTCTTCCTAGCGGTTCTCCGACTCTGATTCTGGTCTTGCTTGTTTCTCGTGTACTCTTTCGTCTTTTGCCCTCTTGTTTTGGTTTCCCTTCTTATTGTCCATCTTGGTTTTGACTCTTGCCTGTCCATTTGGTTTTATGACTCAGCTTCTCCTTTTGATATGTTTGCTTGGATTCTCTTGTTCAACTACACTGCTGCGTTATTAACAATGAATCCTTGCTTTGCCTTCAGCTCAGTGCTCGTCAATTCTAGTTTGTCAAACCTGAGATTTAAGAATTTTATTGCCCAAGAAATTATAGATAATTTCCCAACTTGGTTTAGTTTAGTAACAAAAATGAATCCTGCTACTAAATGAAAAGCTGTTTTGGAGTTAAAACAACTGCCTCTTATTTGTGAGCTGAACCAACTGATCTGATTGACCTGAAAAGTGCTGGAATGCTTATCAGTGGTTTGCGTCACACATGGTTATATGATCATAGAAGTGAACTAAAAGTTAACCAGCCAACAGGGTGTTACTTTTTTACCTTATTTTCGTTTTCCTCCTGCTAATGTTCTCCCAGCGCAGAGAGAACTGAGGTGAAGTAAACAGTTGAGAGAGAACAAAATACATTGAGTAGCAGCAGCCAGTAAGGCTTACTAATGCAATGAAATGCAAATCTTGGACTGAAACCGAATGAAATAAACATGCATTAGTATGCGCTAGACTGGTGATGGCAAACCAGGTATATATCATTCGTTTCCATGGAAATTTTGACATTGCCAGTAACAATGTTTCACAGGTAACAGAGGTAAGTGGAACACTCCATTAGGAATTCAGAAAGTGTTGCTGTTGTCTGCAGCTGTAAAATAAACCTGGAGGTCTTTTTTTTACTATCTTAAGTCTATTTATCTCTGCACTACCAAACATCTCCTCTGATAATCATCCACTATCGTCTGTAACATTGCCAACAGGTTAACATTTGCATAGAATGAGACTGTGATTTTTCCAACATGATCGTAGCAGTAGATTTTGACATGCCTATTTAACCACTGGGTTTGTACACGTTTTCCAGGTCATTGCAAGCAATAATAATTTTTGGCCTAAAATATTTGATCCCTGATAAAGCCTATCTCAGCGATGTGTATTTGGATGGGACTAAAACCACCAGACCCCCTTTGAATTTGGTGAAAATCAGTAGGTAATTCAGCATGTAAGGTTCTCTGGGGATTAGAGAGGAAAGATTTTTGACTCAGACAGAAATAAAATCACACAGTAGCAGCTGTAAAGGAGTAAATTACCCCAGGAACCCATGTCTGGTTCATTCTGTTCAAATCAGGCTCAGCACACATAGCAGTAATATTCAAATACTCCTGAAAGACCTTCACAAGCAGGACCATTTATAAAACTGAATTTGGCAAGATAGTAGATTTTCTAGACACTTTAGATCATATTGAAAGGTCTCTGTAGGAAGAACGTTGTAAACGTGGGCAATGATTCAGTGTGCAGTAGATTTTGCAGCTGTTTGAGCCCAGGAAATGTGCCTCGACTAGCTGTCACGAATCCCTTTGTGACAATTTAATGAACAAATAGAGCCATGCATGGATGACTTCATATTCCCTCTAGTTGTTTTGCACTTCTAATTAGATGTTCAAGGGAAAGAAAAATATGCCTTGCTTGGTTAAGTACACATGTAACAGTATTTGACCCATGGTGAGTTTCTAATTGATGTGACACATAGCGAGAGAAAAAGATTATTTGGATTTATTGCTGCCACAGAATCTCATTTGAACGTGTGTGGGCTTGTAGTTTGTTCGAGAGCTCTTAACATGAGAGCTGTGCTGGCAATCAGGGGGCTAACTCCAATTCCAGAGGTGTTCTCAGACATCAGTACAGTTACATGCAGACTTGTACAGTGTGTTTAACAAAAATGGCGTATGTGTAATATGCATTATTTGTGTTCGGTATTTTTACTTAGATGATCAACAAAGCATGTAATTTGATTGGGGGTATTGAACATTTTGTATATGGCTGTGCAAAAGCAAGAACCCAGGTTTATTTTGAGAGTGCTTAGCAACCTAGTTCCTTTCTTCACCTTTCTGATATATAAACACAATTTCAGAAAAGTTGGGACCGTATGTGAAATGGCAATAAAAACGGCAAGCAGTGAGTTGTGAATTTCTAACCCAATTAATTTCTTTATATATATATATAT
>CM067477.1:1412561-1429039 GCA_034552555.1 Semaprochilodus insignis
GATGTTCAAGTATACAGGTTAATTTAAAGTGCAGTGCAAACAGTCTTGTGAGGTAGTTGAGCACAGTGTGCTGGGGTGATCCGAGCTAGATCGGTAGTCTGCCGGTGTGACCAGTTTGACAGCTCTAAGGTAAAAGCTGTTCCTGAACCTGGTGGTTCTGGCTCGGACCACTTGCACCACATCCTACTCATTTCAGCAGATAGCTCTGTGCAGCATCTGTCTTACCATGCCATCAAATATGCATTACCATGCTGTGAAAAGAGTTTAGTCGATTTTTACTTCATGCGAATGAGCCGCATTGCACTTAGCCAACTGGGAAAGCGCAAATGGGTCTTCGTCATGACCTTCAGCCATAAACCGTTCTCAGAAGCTAGAGGGGCCTTCAGATATATCTTTGAATCAGTTCCACTTTTATATAATAATAATAATAATTTGAATAAAAGAGGTTTTTGTATTTGTCTTTGGTGATGATAGATATTTCCAGGGATGATGTTTGTTTAGGTGCAGTTAAGGACGTTCGTAGATCGCTTGCTAAAATAATTAGCTTGGTAGCCATATTGTTGATTGGTCCAAATACAGTATGTTCAATACGGTTCCAGTCCGTTTCTTTCATTTTCATAACGGTGCATGTTAGTCAGAGTTCATAAAGTCATAAAGACATGCCTTATCATGAGATCGCTGGCATGGATGTATTGTTTAGGAAGAGGCTAAGAAAGCCAAATGGCTGTATCAGTAACTGGGCTAGCTACTCTAGCTGATGCTAGAGGCCAGAATCAATGAAACAGCATGTTGGCACATTGAGGAGAAATACCTTGTGTTGAAGACAGTTCTAATTAGCATCTAATTTATTAGTGTTACTTGTTAGCTCTGTTACCTAATGAGCTTATCTGAAGCTGTAGCCTCTGTTACTCATCCAACATGAAAACCATCATTGCTAAGATATTTTTGAGGGATTAAAAATGTTCCTCTCCGTGCTGCTTTATTTTTGTGCAATACCAGTGCTAACATCAAGTCAAGTCATCAGGCCTACACTATTTTTGACCATTATTTGGCCTTCTCTGGTTTAACTGGATCACGAACTGAATATCTGTTAATGGAATGTACATCCCTAATGTAGATCAAATTGAAATAAACTGGCCAGTGGCAACTATTTCAGTTCTCCCGTGCTGGCTAAGCGCCCCCTGTGCACTGAACAGCTTTGTAATCCCTGCACCAACACACCTGAATAATTTCGGTAGCCAATTCTCAAGCTCTTAATGATTTGAACCGGGTGCATAATAGTACGAGTAACATGCAAACATGCAATCACCCCTGAACAAGCTGGAAAAGCCAAGGTAAGAGATGACCAGTATGAGAACGTGTGGCTGTGCATAAGCTCTCGAAGCTCCGTTAGTGCTGGTGTAGTAATGAGGCATTAAAATGGACCAGGCCGTGGGCGTCCTGCTAAGCTTCCCACCGAGCCTCTGAGTGCTAAACACATAAACATGCACACATACACCCTGAGAGCTAGCCAGCTGTTTATCCTGGTCCATCTATCCCTAATGAGCCTCTCAATGCATAATCAAAGATGAATGGAATCCATTAATTACAGAAATGGGTGTACAAATAATGGAGGAAGGAAAAAACACAATCCATCCAGGAATAAAAGCGTCGCAAACATGCAGCATTAAATCAAAGAGGAATGGGCGGCTTAGCTGTGAGTCGAACGTTTATGGCTGGATGGAGAAGGTGTGCGTGAATTGCAGTCTGTGGCTGGAACAGATGCACTGGCATTCCACCATAGGCACAGTTGGACAGGAGCGAGCAGAAGACCATTTCTGTACTACTCACATGGGTGCTTTAGACGGCCCTTATTGCTCAGTGAAGCCTTTCTGTTCATGGTGATGCTCCTCTTTGTCCTGTCTTTAAGTGCAGGGTGGTGGTGTGTTGGGTGGTGTGGTGAAATAAGATTGTGAGGGGGTACATGTGTGCATGAGAGCCAAATACAGTAGTGTCTTTCATTTATTCAATGTGCTCATTTGTACTCTTTATGATATTTTATACAGGGCCGTTTAAAGTGTGTTTCTTGATTCATTTGAGGAGCTTTTTTTCCAAAAACTTTGAGTTTCATGAGATTAATAATTTGAGCATCATTTTGGCCTTCCACCCAGTGAGCACCAGGACAGGCTCCAGTACCCTTCGTAACCATGATGGATAAGGGACTTGAATGGATGAATGAATGCAAAGCATTTTGGATGGGACATAAAAGTAGACCCAATTATACCATCACCACTGATAGCACTAGTAGTTAGCACTGACCAACTCTTTTTAAGTGGTCTCTGTTTTCTGCCCTCATTAAAACAGATTGACTAGTTTAACAGATGGTTAATACATGCCTTTGGTCTTTGCTCATCTGAAGTCTTAGCTTCTCAACTCTTTTCACGTAATGCAACAGAATATCTGTCACGTATCTCTCTGGCTCAGTACTGAGCCTAGCTAATGGGGACTCATTTTCCCAGGATACGCTGGGTGAGCATGTAACCTCCAGTATGTAGCCGGCAGCCTATCCCAGATCGACCTCGCCTGATTACTGATTTGTCTCACCTGTTTCATGGTCTACTTAAGATTCGCTCTGTTTAGCTCTTTGCAAAGTCTCATATCGGTCTATTCAGTGCCGACCAAGCCGTTCTCTACTCGGTGTGCTCTTTGGGCCTTCTTTTTGGCAGTGTTTTTGGATCTTCCCTTTATGTTGGCCTTTGCATCGATGCTTCACTTATTTTTGACTTTGACATTGGATTGTGATTTGGTAATAAACCTTTTTAGCCTCATCTGCACGCATCATACTTTGACCCAAACCTTCCAATATCATTTTATGGGTATTTATATATAAAAATATGTCTGCATTTGTTATCCCCCTTTTACCCTGTTTTTCTATGGTCAGGACCCCAGTAGGACCTCGGCAGGGTACTATTAGCACTGCAGAGACACTGACGTGGTGGCGGTGTGTTAGTGTGTGTTGCACTGGTACGTGTGGATCAGACTCAGCAGTGCTGCTGGAGTTGGTAAACACAGTGTCCACTTACTGTCCACACTATTAGACACTCCTACCGTGCTGGTCCACCTTGTAGATGTGAAGTCAGAGACAGTAGCTCATCTGTTGTTGCACAGCTTGTGTTGGCCATCCTCTACATCTACCCTTACGGTATTTAGCAAATGCTCTTATGCAGAGCGACTTCCAAAAGTGCTTTGTGTGCCAGAACATGTGCCAGTGCTGATACCTAGAAAGTAAAGTACAGAGTTAAAAGCAGTGTAAATACAGTGTAGCTCCTAGTAACGCCTCGCCAGTGCTGATACCTAGAAAGGAGATAAAGAGTTAAGTGCAGCATAAATGCAACACAATGCATTTCAGTATACACTTAAAGTGAACTTGGGAAGACTGAAGACAAGCTGTGCTTCTGCATTCTGGATCAGTTGCAAGGTCCTGGTGGCCCCTGAAGGCCAGGAGTGAATTACGGTAGTCAAGCCTAGAAATTACAAGAGACTGGACTAGCACCTGGGTGGTCCCCTGAGAGAAAAAGGGTTGAATCTGCCGGATGTTGTAGCAGAAAAAACTGCATGACAGAGTCGGGTTCACAGTGTGGACTGAGATCAATAACTGGTCATCTAGAATTACAACAGGGCTTCTGTTATCAGCAGTACTTCTGTGGTACTGGATAAACTATATATATATATACACACTCATCATCAAAATAATAGCTGCACCCAGAAAGAATCAACCGCCAGGACTGAAAGTTGGTGCATAGGTTTGACATTGTGAGACATACAAATAATTCAGGTTTCACGCTCGGCCACGCGCGTGATGTAAGCAAGGATGGACCTTATCGCTAAATAAGAACCGGTTATCGTCTTTTCTAGTCATTCTCGAGCCATACAACACAAAGGAAACAACATATCCCAAGAATCAGTGCATCACTACGACCACTGTATACTTAAAGGGTCAAGCATTTTCTAAATACATCACAATTTCTTGCGTCTTTAATACATTCTTGAATGAGATGGCAAGATTATGGAGAGGATCTGTAGTTCCAGGGATGAGCAGCAGCTCAACAGCAAACAGAGTATCAAATGGTGGGGTAGAAAGAATTAGTTGAGTGTCATCAGCATAACAGTGATACCATGACATGTAACTATATCACTAAGTGAATGGGTGTAGAGTGAAAAGAGAAGAGGACCCAGCACAGAGCCTTGAGGGACACCGGTGGAGAGCCTGCACGGAGCGCATGTGGACCCTTTTCATGTTGCCTGGTAAGAGTGTTTACCAGATAGGACTCAAACCACTTTGCAGATGCAGAGCCAGCGATTCCAAGATTGGAAGGCTCCAGAGAGGTCAAAAATCAGACCTGATAGAGTTTGGCTGACCTTGTTGCCTGGAGCTTCACAGTCACTGCTGTGAGAGCAGTTTCTGTTGAGTGTGCCGGTTTAAAGCCGGACTGTTTGGGGTCCTGGTGATGGTTCTGGGTAGGAAAGAGAGACGGCTGATTGTACACTAAATTTTATTATAGAAATTTAAGATTTTTTGAGAGGAAAGAAAGGAGTGATACGGGTCGGTAACTGCTAACATCTACTTTGCTGGTCCACCTTGTAGATGTACAGTCAGAGACGATAGCTCATCTGTTGCTGCACAGTGCAGTGTTGGTCATCCTCTACATCTACCTTTATGGTAGATCTGAGCTGTCCAGCGTGGGCTTCCTCTGGGCTTCCACCCTGGTGGTCTTAAATGCTGAAGAAACATGACCTGATCACATGGAACTGTTTGTGATTAACGTGAAGAAGTGCAGCAGGTCCCTCTAATTCCTTATCAGTGGTCACAGGATGCTGGCTGCACTATTCTCATCTACAAATAGTAAAATCGACATCAGTAATAGTTCGGGCCATAGACTATTCCAAACCCTAAGCCAAAAATTCAACCTGTGATTTCAATTAATTTTTTTTAAATTTCTTTTACAGTGAAGTTGAAATATTTCAATTTACAAACAGTTTAAATGACAAAAATGTGTTATTACTGAAACTGCTGTGTGCTGGCTAGCAATTCTGAATTCTGCTCAAAATTAGTTAAAATTCTCACTACTAAAACAACAAGAATGTTACAGTTCCTGTTGACATGCCCTGTAGTACACCCTACTCCATTTCACTGGCTGGCTCTGAGTCCATGAACTACATTTCCCAGGATCCTACAGGAGATCACATGACTCCTACATATGCCGTCTCAGCCAATCACAATCCACTTCCTCATTCCAAGTCACCTGAGTACTAAGTGTTTTCACCGGTTCCTCATTTTGCCTCTGTATACGTACCTGCACCCCCCCAACCTCCATTGTTGTCAAATTAGGAGTAGAAAGAGTAGACAAGCTGCAGCTAGTACTACAGCGTAGTAATAAAACTCAGTAAGAATTATGGAGCCAAAAATATTCACAAACAAATAATTATGGAAATATTCAGTAATGTTTGTTAACAGTGACCAGACCGTATTTCAATATGTAGAGAAAGAACTGATTTATTTGAGATTCAGTAATGGTCTTCTCTAATAACCCCATCTGAGGCATCACACTCGACTGGTCTCGGCAACAATTCTGAGTCTTCCTTATCCCAAAACTAAGACGAGGCCAAGCCCAAATGATGTAGAAACCGAGGCAAGACGGAGAGCGTTAATTTATGGATTTCAAACTTGAGATTTAGACTCGATAGGAATACTCAGCAGCCCGATATAGTGAGGTGCTCATCTTTCCAGGTGAACTGCATAAAACTCTTGTCTTCACACAGTGTTGAATGACAGAAGCAAGGGAAGAGGGAGAATGAAGACTTCTCTGATGATCCTATCACCTCAGATGAAGAGGCCATCCGACATCTGTCAAACATCTGTTTGAGTCTGTCAAATGTTATATCTACATCTAAGGGGGATCTTGACTGCTCTGAAGAGACTCTGGAGGCAACTCTGGGCTGCTGGCAAACAGCCACAGAGATGAATTGTCCTATTTCAGAGATATATGGGGAAAATAACATAACACGTCGCTGTCACGACTACCACCTTCAATTTAGCTGACATTTTCAATGAGTCACTCAGGCTTCGATTGTGTATGCATGAGTAGAGTGAAGTCTCAGCACAGGAGCATGCAGAGACTAGTTCAGGACAAGGGTGAAAGACACCTACTGAGACCAAATATATATATCCATGCATCTGCAGGAACTTCAACACGTGTATTATCCAAGGTTATTTGTGCACTGTCATTAAAGAACCACTCATGGTTCCTTAAATAACCCTTAAGTTGATGGTTCTTTGTGGTTCAGTGGTAGAAACTTTGTTGTAAATTAAATACATGATTGAAGAACCTGATAAAAACAACCACATGATGTTAAGGTTCTAGGTGGAACTCTTAAATTGGTAAAGAAGGTTCTGATAAAAAATCTGTGGCAACTTTTGTTTAAACATTAAACGTTATCATGGATTTCCCCATTACTTGTACAGCGTAATGGAGTTGCCAGGTTCACTGTTTTCACACCAAATTAGGGTAGGGCCTGCCCTTGTTCTGACACAGGTTACACAAGATGCTGAAAACATTCCTTTGAGGCTTTGGTCCATGTTGACATCACCGTGACATGCAATTCCCAATATTTCAGGTGCTTCAGCTGCGAATCTCCCGTTCCACTATGTTGCGAAGGTCTTATGCTGGATTCAGGTCTGGTGACTGAGAAGGCCCTGCTTTTGCCCTGCTATTGCCACAAAGACCTCAGGCAGTACACTGAAGAGCCCTGAACTCAAAATCATGTTTATGAAACCAGTTTGCGGCGACTTTTGATTTGTGACGCAGTGCATTTTGTGAGCCTCAGCAGAAATCGAGATTCTTCAGACAAGGCTACAATGCCCACTGCACCCTCAGCTTTCTCTTAGCTGGCAGAAGTAAAGCCTGATGTGATCGTCTGGTGTTATAGCTCGTCCGCCTCAAGATTTGGCACGTTCTGCTCAGTAACACAATTGCACCAGTATTTCTTTCTGACTAATCAAATGAGGTAGCTGATTGTTTTGGTAGCTACCAGTGGCTCAATGTCAGGACTAAGTTTAGTTCCCAAGTGGCAGCATAATTTGTTTAGCTTTAAAGCTTCATTTGACAAGACCTCTGTACACAAAGCACAACATAGTAGATGTTAGTGTTTGGTTCCTGTTTGGTAATCACTGCTTGTTTCTTTATTTGGTTTAAGCTTGGTTTTCTCCATTGTTGGACGTACCCTGCTTTGTTTGTAGTATTCCTTTTGAAAGACCCTTTGAGTAACCATTTATCCAATATGTATGAATTCCATACGATCAAACAGGGACTAGCATTTTGCCACAACAATCAACAAGCTAGAACTAAATGCGATTTTTTTTTTTTTTTGCAGATCAATTTCATAGAATTTTTTTAAAAATAAAATTGAAACGAAAATTAAAACGAATGGTCCTGTACCAGTATGGAAGCATATGGTACGTTTCAAAATGAAAAAATGTAATATGCAAAATGGCAAAATAGTCCTAAATTTGAACTTAAACTTTCCAACTTAAAGTTTGGCTGCAAAGTGAAAATACAAATTCAGAAATTCAATTTATATTTGGCATTTGATGAACCAGTGTTGACATTTCATTTACACAAAGATTTTAGAGGCTTCAGTCGTAGCTTTATTTAAAACAAAATGCATTTCCAGAACTGCATGTTCATCCCTTATGTGATTATGCAATAATGGTGTCCAGTACATAATTTAAATGTAATTGAACTCGTATGTATTTTCACTTCCAATGATGAAGTTGCTTTATCAAAGAGAACACCAGGCTAAAAAGAAGTCAAAATACAAATGTATAAAGGGAAACAGCACCCTGCCCCTTTTCAGTATGCTGCCAGTACCACCGTGGCCCAGGGGCAGATGCCTTTAACAATGCTAATGTACACCACAGCTGTCACTACTAGCACTACGGTCACTACTAGCAAGTTAGCAATGGCTGTACATTTAGGTACTATAAGCAGAGTAAACAATTTAGTTCATCAATTAAGCTAATCAGCCATGTAATCTAATTTGCTATAGTCTGTTGCATTGGGGAAATGGTGCAAAGGGGACTAAAGTATCCTAAAGTAGTGTATTATGTGACTTACTAAATTTGTTATAATTTGTTATTTGTATAATTTCACTTTAATGCCACGAAAAAAGTGAACCACAGTCCCAAATCAAACACGTACACACCGAGGTCATTTATTTCCCACTGTATTAGTAGTGACCCTGTTTGTTTCCTGCAGCTAGAGATCTGTTGGAGCATGCCTGCTCCCAAAGGCCCTGCTGCCCCCACACCCGCAGTGCATCTCTCTCTCCTCTCTCTGTAGTCTGTAGATTGATTTTGGGAGCCTCCCTCAGAAGACTTGTAGAATGTACCTGCCTGCATGCAGTGTATTACCAGTCACCACTGAACACGTCAGTCTTGTCCCTGCTTTCTCACACTGTCTGATTCTTCTTTTAACTTTTTTAAGGCTCTTAATTCATTCATTGGTATTGCCACAATGTCCTCAGCCAGTAGATCGTGTTAGATAATAAAGATTTAAAATGGATCTTGGCTTGGATGTCCTACATGATTCTAGGAAATGCCTTCAGTTGATATGGAAGCTTTATATTATGTAGAATTCATCATATATCGATCACTCAAATCAACCAATCTGTCGATCAATCAATCATTCAGTCACTCTGTCACTGTTATGAGCCAAGTTCATCAGGTGCTTCAAATCTACTGCTTCACACTTTCACTTTTTTGAAGTGATTCTTCAAAGAAAACCGAAAGTGGTTCTTCAGAGGCAAAGAACCAATTTTAGCTCCTTTGATTTAGATACTCTGAAAGACGTCATCCGGTCTTTCACAGTTTTTCCTCAGTCGCTTTGGTGCATTAGTCAGATCAGAATTGAATTATTCAAATTAATTGTCAAAACTCCACATCATCCGGTTATTTGTGCACATCATAAAAGCCATTTCTCATTCATTTTGGACAAATAGCAAGTGCTTTGGCATAATCATGCAGATGATCGTGTATGCTCTTTCTCACATTACCCATTACTGTTGATCAAAATGTATTAGACTTGTTCTCTGTTGAATAGTCCAACCCCCCAAAACATCTGGGCATTAGTTAATTACGTAAGTCATTACAGTCAAAAGTGTAATGAACCAGTTGTCGTAAGCTGTGGAGCATGTTTTACACATTTCAGCTAGACTTTATTTGGTAAATGTCTCCTGAACTGAGGATGAATGAATCATGACCTTCACTGATGGAGAGGAGTGTGTGAAGCTTTAGACCAACCAATAATCAGACAGTTCTCCAAAATATCTGAGGTGCATCTCATGAACTTCAATTGGCAAGCATATACAGACAGAGTACAACAGATTAGAAGAGAAGTAAGGACGTGTGGTGGAAGGGTAAGAGGCCGAAAATGAAATAAGGGCCACTGTTGGGACCGAGTTATCAGTTGTGGCCTTACAATGGCTGAAGCTGGTTGAAGGGTGCCACTGAATGTTGGGAGAACAACTATGTCCTCAGTTATTCAGACATACTCGGATGACTCAGCTGGCTGCTGTGGATGCAGCATAGACACCTGCAGAGGCTGGATTAGACATTCTAAAGAATTCTTTCCATGCTGCATTGTAAGGGAAGACAGGTATCCGTTGTGATGTGGCTGTAATTCCACATACACTGCTGCATGTATGTTCTGCCTAAGTAGTGTTTCCAGTGTTTACATGTCTGATGTATTTTTTTCTTTGTCTACAATCTTGTCTTTCTTTTCTATATTGCAATAACAGAGTGTCAGCAAAGCACAGTACAAACAGTAACAGCATGAACGTGAATCTCCCAATTGAGAGTTATATACTGATATATAGACAACATGGCTAAGCATGGACTTTTGGACTTTAAGGACTTTTGTCTTTCTGATGATGCTGACATGCTGATTGACATAAATACTTATGGAATACAAACTAGGATTTTAAGCAAGTTATAGGATTTTGCCAGAAATCCATTGTGTGTGTGCTATTTGTAAAGACTGCACTGTAATTCCACATACAGTGATGCATGGGCAGTCGTGGGCTGGAGGTTAGGGAACCAGCCTTGTGACCGGAGGGTTGCCGGTTCGATTCCCTGAACCGACAGTAATGACTGAGGTGCCCTTGAGCAAGGTACCTAACCCCTAACTGCTCCCCGGGCGCCGTGGATAGGGTTGCCTACCGCTCTGGGCAAGTGTGCTCATTGCCCACTAGAGTGTGTGTGGGTGTTTCACTTCACGCATGGATTAAATGCGGAAGACAAATTCCTCTGTGTGTAAAAGCACAAAATGGCTCAAAAACTCTCTACTCAGAGAATGATTACCCTCACCGAAAATGTACCTAAGGGGAGATTTTCTGCGTTTGCATTTCTGATTTAGCATTTTCTCCCTTGTGCTGATCAACCTTTTCTTTATCTCCCCTATCGCAATAACATGGCAGGTTCTGCAAAGTACAGTACAAACAGTAACAGCATAAATGTGTTGTCCGATCTCTTGCAGTCAGCTTCCCACACAAAGTACTGTGTTGAAATGTATGTGCCTCAGTGAAAACGTGCAGCAGTGTGGATTTTCAGTCACTCTCATTAAAACATCAGCCATCAAAAAAAAACGTAGAGTTACTGACGTACTGACAACGTGGCTAGGAATTTTGACTGTCTTGCTTGTAATCAATGAGACAAGTCAAGTACTCGCTATTCTGTTGACACTGACATGTTCGTTGACATAAATACTCACTTTTGGGACATGAAGTAAGGATTTTGAGCACGTTACAGGCTTTTGCCAGTAATCCCCTGTGTGGTGCTGTTTGTGCGAACTGTTGTGAGAAATACACTTAATGTTGTTCAAATGTTCAGGATGTTTTGAGAAATGCACTTTTTTCACACACATCTCAGAGCGTAATTGTCACGCTTCCGGGTTTCCCCTCTGCCTCTGATCTCCTGAACTCCAACTCCCAGAACCCACTACCAGATGATGTCATAGGCTGTGTCCGAAATCGCCTACTTAGTCAGTACGTACTAGATTGAACCCAGTGCGCACTGCTTAACCGGTGAAGCAGTAGGCTCTTTCAGTACGCGAGTACGTAGTATCCACGCAACCTCGGACGTACTACGTCCGCCATCTTGCCAGCGTCATTTGACGTAAGACATCACGCCACCACTGTAGAAGTCCCGCCATTCATTCAAAGTCCTACTAGCACACACGTATTTTGGGTTGTTGGGAAACTGAGATAAATTTATTCACTATCAGTACGACAGGAAACTTGGCTGGCTAACTTGCATTCAGTGCTAGCCTTAAAAATTCACAAGTTACGTTAACAACACTTCAAAAACATATAAACATGTAAAATGGTCTTTATATTCGCCGCAGAGCGGTTCATAACGTTACTTGGTTTTGCACAAAATCTGAACATTTTAAGATGTTTTCAGTTGTAGATTACTTTACACTTTTACAGAGCCGACGTCCCGCTTTCTGCCAATTTTTCTTCCTCAGCTCGGAACGCCTCCACAGCTCCAGTGGAATCATGGGATAACCGTGTGTACTTGAAATCTCACCGGAAGCGGTACGTCATCCGGGGAACTTTCGCCTACTGCTTTATGACTACTGCGGATTCGGACTCACTACACATTCTCGCCTACTGCTTTTGCCTGCTGAGTAGTATGGTAGTAGGCGGTTTCGGACATAGCCATAGTCACATGTCCGTCATCGTCCAATCACGACCCGTTTTCTCCTTCGTCATCACCAGAGTATTAATTATTCACACCTGCATCTCATTTACTCTGTTTGCTTATAAGCTCCTGGTTCACACGCACCAATCGCGAAGTATTGCCAACATCCCGTTGCCTTACCGAGCGGTCTATCCTAGTGATACTGATTCTGACTTTCTGACTCTGTTTGATCTCTGGTTTGCCCCGTCTGTTCTTCTACCCTCTGATTTTGGTTGCCCTGTTCTGATTGCCTATTTGGTTTTGACTTCTGCCTGCCTCTTCGTATATCACTTTGCCTGTCAGTGGTACTGTGTTCGCTTGGGTTCTGTTTTTGAGCTTGACGGTCAACCTGCTAAATAAACCCAGCCTTGATTTTAGCTCAGAGTGCGTCCATCAGACTTTGTCCGGTGTGAGAGTAATCTGTGATTTGTACTGTTGCTGGTGAGATAATTAAACCTCCATAATCCTTGAAGTGTCATTGCATAAGTGTCAACTTTGGATGAAAAAATATAGGCTTAGATAAAGGCTTGCAATTTGGGAAGCAATGGTCCTGCTTATGAAATTTCCATCAGTGAGTCCCAGAATGTGTGCCATTCTTTATAATAATGCTAATGATAATGCTAAAACTGGGAGACTTGTTGTCAGGGATGAGATGGCGTATTCTTTCCATTGACCTCTAATTCAAATTATGGAATATAGAGGCTGTGGTTATACTGCATCACTCTGCAAATAGTGTCATTAAACTGTATTAACTTAAAGAGAAGACCCATAAATAATGTTGTTTAAAGCAAATACTGTTCACTGCTGTGATTCCCTGTAGCTGAGGCATTTCTTGCTTTAAATACTTTAGTAGTCAAAATAATATCCAAGTTATTATTTGGCGTAATGTGGTGGTGTTAGTGGTGGTGGTGTGTTAGTGTGTGTTGTGTTGGTACAGGTGGATCAGACACAGCAGTGCTGCTGGAGGTTTAAACACCTCAGTGTCACTGCTGGACTGATAATAGTCCACCAACCAAAACTATCCAGCCAACAGCGTCCTGTGGGCAGCATCCTGTGACCACTGATGAAGGACTAGAACATGACCAGCACTGCACTGTGTAGCAGCAGATGAGCTATCGTCTCTGACTGTACATCTACATGGTGGACCAGCAAGGTAGGTGTGTCTAATAGAGTGGACAGTGAGTGGACACAGTGTTTAAACACTCCAGCAGCACTGCTGTGTCTGATCCACTCACACCAGCACCACACACGCTAACACACCACCACCACGTCAGTGTCCCTGCAGTGCTGAGAATGATCCACCACCTACATCATACCTGCTCTGTGGTGGTCCTGTGGGGGTCTTGACCACTGAAGAACAGGGTGAAAAGGGCTAACAGAGTATGGCGAGAAACAGATGGACAACAGCCTGCAACTGTAGAATTATAAAGTGCATGCTGGGAAGCATGCTGGAAAGTCTTGTCCACAGTCAGAGCTGTACAGGTCACTACAGGTTTGTTGACAGTGGAGCAGAGGGGCGCTGATTTCTCAGGGAGCCCTCATGTCTTTGTTCCCTTCTGGCTCTCCCTTTTAGTTCTGCTGTAATAGCCGGGCCTGCCGGAGTCACTGCTGCACTCTGTTAACACCATATAGTGTGTTCAGATCTTCTGTCAGAGCTAACAGTCTGTCTGTTCTCTTTGTCTGAGCTGAACTGCTGCCCATCCTGTGTGGTCTGATGCTCTGCTGCTCTGCTCTGACTGGGAGCCACTGCTTGCCTTAAACCACCACGGAGCTCCTGGCTGTCCTGCACTGTGGAAGCTTGGCCTGCGTTCCGCTGACCCATCTGATGACCCAACTACTTAATTACAGACTAATCAGACATTTACTCCTCTACCTTACAAACACTGAACGCTCCTTTCCCTGCTATCTGGTGTTGACCCAAGGAGGATGGGTTCCCCTTTTGAGTCTTGGTTCCTCTCGGGGTTTATTCCTTTTGAACTGAGGGAGTTTCTCCTTGCCTCTGTCACCCTTGGCTTGCTCACTGGGGGCTCGGACACCAGATTCTCTGTAAAGCTGCTTTGTGACGACATCTGTTGTAAAAAGCGCATATAAATAAATCTTGACTTGACTACATGAAGCAAGTAGGTCCCTACATGAAGCATACAGATGGCTACATGGAGCAACAAGAGCAACCTACGTTGAATGGCACTTATAATAGATGTGCTTCTACCTACAGGATGATGATTATTATTATTATTATTATTATTATTATTATTATTATTATAATAACAGATATCAACCAGCATTCTTCGAAAATGTTGATCATTTTGGCAGCAGCCAACAGGACCACTTGAGCACTTTGTGCTGTCAGCTGGCAGTCAAAATACATATCCCAATGTCCAAATCCATGTCCATTCAAATTTTAATCCTAATTATCTCCAAAAGGCAATGATCATCCTCAAATACATGATTCAACATGAAACACACACACAAACTTTGATTTGAAGTAAGAATCACTTGATGCCAAATAGGAGAGTTTTGCTGTATTAATGCTCAATTCACGTGATGCCATATAATAACAACCACAAAGCTGTTTCATTTTTAAGTAATAGCTACAGAGTTTTAGGGCACACCTCACCTACTGTTTCTTGCCTCTCTTCTTTCAATTATTCAATTTCAGTTGCAACATACTCATGATCAGTAGCATAACATTTTAAACTGGAAATTAAATTTTATGTATGAAGTAGAACAGTACTGTACAACTATAGATATACAGCCATCAGGTTGGCAAAGAATTATTTGAACCCTGTGGAGGTTGTACTCCTGTGCTGTTTTTGGAAAAAGAAGTAATGCTGTAATCAAAAACAAGCCAATACTGACTCAGTGAGAGAAAAATGAGATCATTTTCTTTTTATTGTTTTCCTCCGTTTTGGTAAACTAATGGTTGTACTTTAGTATGTTTACAAAGGTTACACGGCCAAGTTAATAATCATATTTTCCAAAGTCCCAGAGATCCAATTGCACTCATAACTGTGATGTGTACTGCAGCCTAATGGTTCTTCACTATATGCTGAACTGGGGCACAAAACATGTGTTAAACCAAATACTGCAGGTCATTTTACTAGTATACAGTTTGATTAATTGCATATCCTGTTTAACTTTACCACATTGCACTAATTTAGCTGGGTGTTGATTGGGAATCCATTGAGCATCATTTTTAATACATTTAATACTGATAGCATTATTTTTTTTATTAAGCTGATTTAGAAGCTGTGGTGTTCACACATATCTAGAAATGGTATCATTGGTCGATATAAATAGAATAGAAATAGAAAATAAAATAGTATCACCATGCAAATCATCGTGTGGTTTCATGCCGCTGTTGGCCACATGCCGCTGTGAGGTATAAAACGTGTGAGTGCAGAATAACAGTCCAGCCCCACTGTCGGTATCAGGTGATCATAGCTGAAGGGCAATCTGTGATCCATCCATCTCTAATTTTGGTCTTAGAAAAGAAAGTGGTATTGTGCCATCGAACACATCCAAGTATAGAATATAAATAGACTAGTGGTGTGCTGGAGATACACTGTACCATTAATTGTCATTGAATCTTTCCATTATGCGTCCATTAAGATTCTACATTCATTTACCGAGCCAGTTCTTTATAGAACTATTCTTTGTAAGGTTGTTCAGGTCACCACAGGCGGTATGGCATCACCGTATGGCACCTAATGTTTTTAACAATGTAACATGCTTGTAATTTGGACTTTCTCTGAATACAGAACTCTTATATTCCTTTACAGGTCCCTGGTAAGCTAGCACCATGCTTCAAGGTTGGTGTTGGGTAACAGCTGTTGGTCATTGTTAGTCCTAATGACTGTGGAAGGGACTGGCGGTCGTCTGTAGACGAATCTCTGATACTACAACATCTTTCCTCTCCTCCAGCCATTCTTGACATCTTCCTTATCACTGACATCTTCAGGGACTGCAGTGTCTAACATATGGGAGTCTAATGAGAACATGCACAGACTGCAGTCTTCAATCTAATTGTCTGGTGATGTGTAGGCTTTACCAGCCAAAGCTAATGCTACACAGAGGCTAATGGTGAGAAATCATCTTATTAATGTTGTTTTAGGAGAACAGTAAGCAGACACATGTACCATATGGCCTTGTTACACAAGATCAAGGGCAGAGATGGGAGATCTTTTGCCTTTTTGCTTCTGTGTGTGAATGAGTGAGAGTGCAAGTAATGGCCATTAAGATACATGGCCTGTAGCCTATGCAGCAAAATAATATTTTGGAGCAGCAGGCTGACTCTGAGAAGCAATAAGGAAGGAATCGGTGGTGGCGTGTTGTGTTTAGCTTGTTTCTTTCTGTTTCATTGCTGCAAGTAAT
The DNA here is from genome assembly GCA_034552555.1 of Semaprochilodus insignis. Classification (NCBI taxonomy): domain Eukaryota; kingdom Metazoa; phylum Chordata; class Actinopteri; order Characiformes; family Prochilodontidae; genus Semaprochilodus; species Semaprochilodus insignis. The sequence continues at coordinate 1,428,712 of CM067477.1, forward strand.
GTAAGTTAATAGGGCAAGGGCCACAAAAAGGTTTCATATGTGACGCGGAGATATATATAAATAGCCTACAATGAATAGGTTTAGGTTTACTCTAATTTGCTTTGTTGTTGTTCTTCATCTTATGCTAACCATACACTAGGAGACTTTGAAAAGACTCTGAAAAGACATTTAATAGACTAAAGTCTGACCCCCTCTCACATCTAAAGACAAGTCACAGACTTTTAGTCACAGACTAGTCCCAGGCTATGATTTTGCAAAGACTGGGAATCTTGCAGAGTCACTATTTACAAGACTGCAACTAGATTTTGAGCTTATTTCCCATCATGTT
>CM067477.1:1436805-1511031 GCA_034552555.1 Semaprochilodus insignis
CCCTCTGGCTCTCAACCCTTGCCTGTCTCTCTCTTCTCCTTCAGCCTCTGCTGCTTTGATTATCAACTTGTCTAATAAACACTCTTTGACTTTTAGCTCGGTACGCCCCGAAGTACGTTTGTTCTTGACACTTCCATATTTCTTGTGTTTCTTGTTTAATAGGCCAGCATTAAGACTTGGCTGGAATTAAAGCAATGTAGAGCAAACAATATGTAGCAATCATAGCCTGTTGTCTGGACAATAATGATGGGCCTCCCCCCAACACACACATACACCCACACAAATGAACTTTAGTTATTTTCACTTTCATCAAACGTTCAACTAATTAACTAATTAGCAGTTTGAATTGTGTGCTATAAAAGAGGCTACAGTGGAAAAACTGCTCATCATTCTTTCCAGGTTTGGCTCTAAATTGCTGCACGTGTTCATCCATGACATTTTTGTCTAGTTAGTGTCATATAAACCCTGAATAATGATTTAGCCCTGGTGTGGCAGTGCGGGTCAGGAGCATTGGACAAGAGCTGTCAATCAAGCTGCTAATTGGCCACACCCACAGAGTTCTCAGATAGATCTGATCAGCAGATTTAAAGTGTTTTATCGTGTTTAAATCTGCTGGATGCTATACCAAACAAGTTGCATGTTGATAAGTAGTTTTACCAAATACATTTTCATCAGAGCTGCACTACGTATGTTTAAATCAGAACTAATGAGGCGCACTAGGCCATGGCCACGACATACATGATAAGACACACAAAGAATAATGACAAAACAGGAAACTGATGGAGATAATGAGGGGTAGTGATCTCGGACGGGGATGTCACAACAAAGCTAAAGAATAACAAAATGGAAATTTCATCAGCTACGGATCTACGGCTCAACATTGGATGTTTGGATGACTGGATTATTCATCCATTCGTTTAGTCTTCATACAGTAGAGTTTCGATGGGTGCTTGATTCCAGCTTTCACCTAAAAGAGCCATTTCAATGAGCTGACTTGTTCGCAGATGGCACATCACTGATACCCAGTTGGATCTTGTCTGTGTGGGTCCTTGCATTATTGCTTTAAGCACAGTTTATTTGGTTCTATTTCTGATTCTAGATATTCCATTAATAACTGGACTCTGTTGCTGCTTCTTGATGTGTGCAGCAGAGAGTCAGTGCCAGTACATGTGGATTAAAAATGACAGTAAAAAAGTAAGTGACTAATTTAATCAAATCATATTGTCAAAACCAGCTAATAATAAGATACAAAGAAACGCCAGTCAACTTAACATCCTGCTGGGACAATGAGGCCGGTGGTAGTAGATGGCATTTATAAAGGGAACACAAAGAATTCAAATAGAACAAGATCTAACAAAAGGCCTTGGTGGGTAACACTTTGTATTGAAGCAAGACAATTGCCCAAAACGTATGACTCAGGAAGTTCTGCTTTTCAGGGCCAAAAAGTAAAATATCTTTCATTGGCACCCAAGTGAGTCACCCAACCTGAATCCCAGGCAGAGAGAACTGAAAGCACTGAAAGTCTGTACATGTTCCATGTTTAGTAAATGAAGGTGCAGTTAAGCAACAGTAGGCATATTTAACAAGGAAGACCTAAATTAAACTGTCATTTCAATAATGTAAGTAGTAGTCAGACATAATTTGTGTTCTCAGTGACTGTATCCTCAGGTCATTGTGATTCAGACTCCTGCCTGGCTTGTAGTTAACCTTAGAAATCAGCAAGATGTATGCGACAACGTCCCTAAAAGAATCTGCACAGCATTTAAAAATTAGATCCTACGTCCTTCTGATACAGTAAAGGCTCAGTGTTACAGAGTTGTACTGTCAAGGGTAAGAAGCTGTTAATGCACAATGAATTATAAAAGAGGAGCTTTCAACATTTTTGTGTAATTCAGTGTTTAAGATGTAAACCTTCAGAGTGGTTTAATATGAAATGCCGTATTCCATTTACACTGGTGGTGACCAGAAATAGGGTTCACTATGCCTATAATGCAAAATTTATTTACTCTCCAGATTGGTGTTCAATTAAACTAATCTCTTCTGAGTTTTTATATGTAATATTGCATAATGGTAAATGTTCATGACATGTATTCATATTTACAGGGTCAGTACTAAGTTAATAGTTACTGGAAATAAATGCTACATTAATTTGCCTCTACACACAGCATGGCAGAAAGAGCTCGGGAGTTGGTTACATCAATTCTGAACAACAAAACGTTTACAGACACTATTACAAACGCATGTAGTAATAGTGCTTCTAATGCACAGCCGTCATTTGGGCATGTAGACGATGAAGTTAACCCAAATGCATGTAACGTTATTCAAACCAACCAAAGCAGACGTCCCAAATGATGTGGCTGGGCAGCTAATGGCGGTGGACACGGCATGCCGCTCATATGCAGGCTGAAATCACTGTTGGCTTGAGTAATGTTACATGCATTTGGGTCGGGCGCTCTTACTTGTGGCCCTCTATTGAAAAGTGAATGAACTTCATCTACATGCCCTAATGACGGCTGTGGAGCACTGTTACTACACGCGTTTGCAGTAGTGTCTACAAAAGTTGATGTAACAAATGCATACTTAGTAAAAGTATTTCTTTCCAGTAACTATTAACTTTTATATTAACTAACCCTTTAATTATGAATGCATTTCATGAACAAATTGTGCACATACATGAAGACCATTTTATTATATCAATGTTCATTGTGTGTATATATAAATCAATGTTCATTCCATATATACCAAAGTTCATTCCATATATACCAAAGTTCATTCCATACATATCAATGTTGTTTGTATATATATCAATGTTCGTTCCATATATATCGAAGTTCATTAAATATTTCCTGTTCGGCCTGCCGAAAAATATATATTAAAATTCAGTTTGATATATAGGTCAAAATTTGTCTGAAAAATACATCTCAATGTCGCAGGCATCTGGCAGCATCTTCATAACCATTTTATGCAATAACTGTCAATGAGGGAGCTTTAAGAGGTGACCTGGCTCCTATCACCACCACTCTGAACGATTCTGACTTGGCAGTTTTCTCTAGAATGGAGCATTTCACTTCAAACCCCCCCGAGGACTTTGTTTATATCTTAACTCTTTAATTCTGCAGACATTTGTAACACCATTAACACATTTTCTCAGTTTGACTAATCCAACACCCTGAAGACCAGGGCAGAACACGATCTCATATAACTGAATACAACTTTCTTCTCCAACACGCTTAAAAGCTTTCTGGGTAAACAACATAAAACAGAAAAACATCAGTCTTTATATGCTAAACCGTCTCTGTCAGGATGCTAATGGTCGTGATAATAAAACGTTTCTTCGTTTTGGGCATTCTAAATCGCCAAGTTTGACAAGTAATAACTCAACTCATGGTGAAGGCTTTGGTCTGGGTCATACGCTACACCAAGAGCCAACAGCCTTCCTACATATAGTGGCCCTAAACAAGTCAACAAACTGCTTCTGCTGTGTGTGTATAAGCTTGCCAGTCATTCTATTCTTCTAGACAATTATTTTTTGTATTGCATGTTTTCTGAAATGTTATGTTTAAATATGCAAATGAGGCATCTAATTAAATATGCACTATTCCCATACATTTCAAGAACAGAAATCTGACCAGCGGATAAAGTCAGGATACCGAAGGCTTTTACAGAGGGAATTTTGGATCTCTCTTTTTATCACTTTATAAGAAAACACTGTCAACAGCCATATAAAAACATTTTCACCATATTTTAGGCATAAATGTTATCAGACTCAGTATTCAAATGATTTATGATCAATCCCTTCTGTAAATACCTCCAGAATATAGTTATGGATACAACTGATATACAACCGGTGAATATAAGTGCTAGTGAAGTGGGGATTTCTGGGGATTTCTGGCTCAGAGTGTGAGAAATAAAAACTAATTTTAGGAAAATGGCCTTTAAAAATATGTGTTATAAAATTTAATACATTTGTATTGGAAAGCACTATTTACAGACCCAATATTCAATCATGTCCTAAGCAACAGCAATAAAGAACATCTGTAATAATGACAATACAGAACAACAGCTATCTATTATTAAATCTCAAAAATATTGAAAAAGAAAATGAGCTCATCATCTAAATTCCATGGTTCCTAAGACAGAAGGCATGTTTTTATTAGGCCCAGCTGCTCATGCACTGGGTGCTGCTATAACTGCCTTTGTGATTGTAGCCCTCTCAATTAAAAGTCTTAAATGACGAGTTCTATTGACTGCTCACTGTTGGTGCTGGCAATAACTTTAACAGTGGAGGACATCTCCTGGAGACTACACTGACTGGTGCTCAGGAGAGAACGGGTGGTAACAGGTGCAACATAGTCAATGTGCAAAATACACGGGATCCTGGTGGGTCCTAGCTAACTACAGTTGGAGCACCGGTCTGCTTCAGGGTGGTGCTGTTGCAAATTGGTTGAGCCAGTAGTTCCTTTACAGACCAGCAGCTGTAACTTTACCTGGATCCTCTGAAAGCTTTCAAATGAGATACACCATATTTGTAAATCTGCATTGTTCTCATTTTCACTAATTTCTCGAACTGAAGACAAAAGAGTGAAATATTAGAAATGTGTGATACTAAACTTTAGAAATGAGTGTTTACCTAACACATCCAGCAGATTTAAACACGATAAGACACTTTAAATCTGCTGATCAGATCTATCTGAGAACTCTGTGGGTGTGGCCAATTAGCAGCTTGATTGACAGCTCTTGTCCAACGCTCCTGACCCGCACTGCCACTGCCAGGGCTAAATCATTATTCAGGGTTTATATGACACTAACTAGACAAAAATGTCATGGATGAACACGTGCAGACAGACGGACGAGCGAACAAGTGGATGGACAAAGAAACAGACATGCAGACGGACAGACAGACTAACAAATGGATGGGTGGAAGAACGGACAAACAGACGTGCAGACAGACAGATGGATGAAGGAACATGTAAATGAAGGAACCAACTATTGTTGACTTTGGCATAGGTGTATATATGCTGTACATGATATCAAGTCAAATCAATGTTCATTACAGACATACAGAGGATTGAAATTGCGTTACTCTCCGTCCCAAGGTGTAGCAAATAAACATTTAACGATACATAGATTACAAATAAAACTAAAACAAGAACAAGAGTATATTCAATGTAATAAACAATAAACGTAAAACAGACTGACGCAAGACATACGATAGAATAAAATAAGAGCCCTGAGAGACATAATGAGACAGTGAGACACTGAAGACAATAAAGATGATAGAGTGACGTGTGCACTAGCAGAATTAAGATGCAGGATTAAGGTGGATGTGACAGGGCCAGTATAACCAGCAGTGCAGGTTGAATAACATTAAGGCTGTTTGAAGTGATGAGTGCAGACCAGTTCACAGTCCCAGTTCGGTGTTACTGGGATTAAGTGGGAATGCAAGGATAAAATCTTAAAGGCTGTTTAAAGTGTGTTCATCCCAGTTCGGTATTGATGGGGGGTTCAGGGTGCTGAGTTTGTGTGTGCAGGGGGCAGAATATATACATCGGCTGAAACATGTAGCCTCTGCAGCTTTCAGTGGACATCATTGATGAAAACTGGAAATTACGTTCACTGTATGAAAACTGAGTTTGCAGTAGTCCTACATTCACATTATGGATTACTAAATACATTCTGATGAAGATTATTTTGTCCACTCATATAACAATTCAGAGTTGATCTTAAAACTCTTAGCGCTCAGATTGTTAAAGGTTTGGCATACTTACAGAAGACCACTACTCGGTATTAGTCTGTTTGTTTGTTTAGCCACTCTGTCCCATCCACGTTTCTTGGTTTATGCACTTCGCTCTGTTTCTCCTATGGTGTGATGACAGGCTGTTGATTGGAGACATATTTATAAGTGTGTATAAATGAATATATACTGAATTAATATGCCACACAGCACAATACACCTGTAGCGTACGCAATGCTTTTATCCATGTGGTTCATGTAGTCTTGGAAAAATGCATTCATTGGTTCCCGTTGTATTTGGGAGCATGTAGCAGGTATTGACTTCTGTGATTCACTCAACAATAACCTGCTTTAAGCTGCTGCTATCAAAGTTTTTATCTCATTTGACCCATAATGTACAGCAGCGTGACATCATTAGTCCATATGACAACCTAACATGGTGCCCCAGGGCAAATAAAGATGAAACATGTGCCTTTGCCAGACCCCATGTTACAGTATAACCAGATATGCTATCATCAGGCCATGGGCTTCCTATAGGGAGGATTTTATCAGTAATGGTATTATTAGTATTGTTGGTAATTCTAGAACACAGAATAACTGCATATATCATATAAACAATAATAAATAGCATCCAAAATACAGTAATGGTGTCAAATGCACAGTAGCTCGTGTTGTAATTTGTGTTATTTTTTTTACCAATTTTTTAAATTTTTTTGTTCTTAAAGAGTTAAAATTTGCATTTGCTAAATTACAAAATCATTAAACTCATATTTTTACAATCTTTTTAAAAATGTAATTGTTTTACTGGTGCACATTGTCCATTACAGCTTGGCAATATTATTTTGTATTACAACAATCTATATTTGTCGAAGAGCCCACCTTTATTTGCTTTACTGTGTCTCCCACATGCTAGCTATTTCTCTGACCTCAATACTTGTTCATGACCTAGAGAGTTATATTATAGGATTGAGTGTGGAAACATCCTGGCCTCAGGAGGCTCACAGCCTGGTTATATGTATGTATGGCTGGAAACAGAGAGCATCCATCTAGTACCTTGCAAAGTCACACAGTTGTTTGAACCTGTTGGTGGAAGCTGTTCAAGTTGGCCAGTCTTGCACTGGCCTGTGTGTACCAGTGGTCCAATGAGCAAAACGCTAATGTGGCATTAGCTGCCTTGACATTGAGATGAGCGACACTCAGTTTAAACAGTAAAGCAGCTCTCCTGTAGACTCACAGTAGCAACAGCATTTCATATTTGTAACTGTAGTCACTTGGTTTGACCTTTATGCTTTAAACTGTCTGAACAAGGCATATGTGGTTGGGCTCCAACCTCACCATATAAACATCTGCAATAATGCAAGTATGCTTTTCAAAATGAGATCTTACTTAGTATTTATCAGAAGGTGATGAGAAGTTGATCCTCAGAATTGCAACACGTCAGGGACGGCACAGGGAAGAGACCTGACAAGTTATTTACATTAGCCAAACAACTCATTCTTGCCTATCTCTGTATCATACCATAACCTATAAGCGTATAGGCACCAACAACTGCCCAAAAAGCCTTACTGAATTGATATTGATTGGTGAGGATTCTGCTTATGTATGAGCTAGCCAAGATCTCTTGAGTGCTGATAGAGTAGAATGTTGGCAAAACACTTCGGCCATTCATTGGGCATTGGAAGCTAAATCTCAGACTGGGCTTTGTACAGGTGTATTGCGTGCCCACAGGAGCAGAGACATGAAACATCAGGGAGAACTGCAGACTTTAGTGAGCAGTGATTCCCTCCATGAGTCATGAGCCTACACAACTGCCAGATGGCTGCACAACGCAGCACTACATGCACGCAGACCGTTGCAACTGCTGCTTTTAACACCACATCAACGTCACCAAAGACTGCAATGGTGTCGTGCCAGACTGTCATGGAGTGACTCAGAATGGCAGCGGGTCATCTTCAGTGACGAGTCCCGCTTTTGTCTTGGTGGAGACGACCAACAAATCCGTGTGTGGAGGCACCGTGGTCAGCACCAAGATGAACGGTTTGTTGTCACACGGCACACATCCAGAAGGCCTGGTGTCACTCCACCTCCACCCCTACCGCACCATCTGCAGGAACTGTGTGAGGATATTCAAGCTGCATGGGATGGATTATCACAGGACACCATTAGCAACCTCTACAGCTCCATGCCGAGACGTCTGGCGTGTTGCATGTTGCCTGACGCCATACTGAGAGACAGACTTCTGTATGTGTAGCTCAATAAATATTGATCATATCAGTCTAAATGTATCATCATTTATTGTTCCTGGTAACCTTTATCTTCTATTCCAGTAGCGTTGCCATCTGACACTTCCTACTGGGTGCAAATGTATTTTCATGTTCATGCGCAACAATTTGGGCACATTTAGATTTTTCCAAGTTCCCCATGGAGATCACACAGATCAGAAACATGTCATTTTTATTAAATTGAACACAATCTTTTAGTACTTTATGGAATTCTGAAGGCCTTTCATATCAGTAAGTGTTTGTTTGTTTGTTTGTTTGTTGGTTTGTGTGTTTGTTAGGTGGGTTGGTTGGTTTCCCTTCCTGATAGCGTGTAGAATGAGGCTATCCATGATCTATGAGGTGGTATATCAGATGAACCTGTGTAGATTCTATGTGAGTTATGATAGCATGGTGGTGCATGTTATACCACTGTCAAGGCCACCAGACACTGAGAAATCAAAATAAAAAGGTGAAGTGAGCATTGGGATTCATATGTGGATGAGGTCTTTATTGAACCATCTACACGTGCTGTCACAGCGTTGCACTCAATCCTTGCAGAAGTTGCACCTTTTCTGAAATGATTTGGTTGTGTCCCAAGGTTAAACACTTTAACTGCAGTTTTTGAAGATAGCAGAACTCCCTCTGTCCCATATTAAATCGATCTGGTTAAACTGGTGGCTGGCTGGCTAAAGGAAAATTGATCTCTGGAGAGAAATCCCCCTATTTCTTCTACATTAATAACCTAGGATTCATTTACTGTGCGCTAATGACCATTTTGCACCCCGTATCTGCCATAAATGAACATCAAAGCAAACCTATGTGTTCCTGTGGAACTCAGAAAGGCTTCAGGCCTCTAATGTCCCTCTGCCCTTCATTTGTGCAAGACATTTTTAACTAACATAGCTTATTAACTGAATATGTGCAGCAGTATTTTTATGTAGTTGGATATAAATGTATAAGACAAAGATTTTACATCTAAATCATTAAATTCAATCATTTAAAAAACAAACATCACTACACACCAAACTGTGGACATACCTTCTAATGAGTGAATTGAGCTAGTTTAAAGTGCACCTATTACTGACACTCAGAACTTAAAAAATACTAAAATAATCTCCATGGAAAAGCGTTCCCAATAGCGAAGATCAACACTGCCAAGCATTAAAAAATATAAAATACTAGGAAGAGATGATGTCCCACCTTACTGTAGGGATCTATAAAAGCTGTGCAGTTACACGTTAACTACTGATGTATTTAAACGTGTGTAATGGGCTGTAAGCAAAATAAGCTAAAATTGTCACTAAATTGTCAATTTGTTAGTGAGGAAATGGAATTTTTAGAGATATATTTTGATAAGATAATCAGAATTAAGGTTTAGGGTCACTCAAACTAAAAGGATTTGAGTCAAAGTCCATTAAAAACGTTAAAAATCAATTTAACCAATTTGGTAGACCGATTGGATAGATGATCCATATGTCTAATACATTGTGACGCTGGATTGGCGAACCAGATGCTCGGTAAAATGTAACGAGAGTTGAATACGGTGTCATTAGGTAGTCGATTCAGCAAACAAACAGAATGGCAAAACCAGAGCGACCAAAACAGACATGGGCAAGACGAGGCGTAAATCCAGGTACAGGCTGGGGTCAAAACCAGGACAATCAGGCGATCAGACAAGAGGGAAAACCAAAGGGCAGAAGAGGGTCATACACGGGAATACAGATAACAATAAGATAACGCTCAGTAAGCAACACCAGGGTCGGCAATACTTTAAGTGTTGTTGACAAGGGCAAGTAAATGGAAGATAGGTGAGGTTAATCAGAACTCTGGTGAAGTAGGGTGGCGAAGCTGTTCCTGATTGGTGGAGATAGCACTCGTGGTGTTGTAGTCAAGGAGCGGGGAATCATGGGGAGTGTAGTCCCCGGACTCAGTGGAGGCAGAGGAAGAGTCCCGACGCGTGACATACATATAGTCATGTCATGTGTAATCATAATGCATTAGCAGCATATGACCATGTATTAGAAGTAATTTCTTTCCATATAGCCTAAAGCATGTCTAAGGCAGTGCAACCATGCAGCTCTCAATGACTCTAAATCTCCTCCCTATGGAAATAGATGCTTATTAGGTAATATGAGGTCTGGAAGCCTAAAGCCTTTTCTCATATAGGATTCAGTGAATATTAGTATGATTGGCAAGTAGGTCTGGGCATAGGTCAACATTGAGCGAGGAGACAATCTAGGGAGTATATTCAAAAGCTCGGAATCTGTGGGCCATTCCTGACGTAAATCTTCAGGAGGAAAAGTGATCAAAGCACCAGAAAGACTCCTGCTTCAGTCTTCTCATTATTTGTTTAACCCTGGAGCTTGTCCTCTGTGTGGTCAGCTTGGAGTCTCCTGTCACTGATTAAAGAATAGCAATAAGATGTACGCTCTTCCACTTGGGCTTCCTGTCCTTAGGGAGCAGTGAGTGGAAATGGGAATGCTGGTTTTCTGGGCATCTATGACAAATCTGGCTCTACTTACTGTGCCTGACTCTTTCTGAGCTAGCTTATAAGGACATTGCCTGGAAGACCTCCGGCCATTCCGTCCTTCTACGAATTAGATTTAGAATGTGGTCAGGCTTTGAGTGCTACACAGCTCTTCTAATTTGTCATGCTGCTCTTTTCAGCAAGAAGTACGAAGTGTGTTGATGTGATATATAAAATGCACAATAGAGAAAAGTGAAGTAACACAGAGGGGTGTGTAAATAGATTTGACATGGACTTAAACTCTTTGAGCCAGACTCTTGTTGTATTACCACCCCTCACCACACACTGAGCTCTTAACCATTACTAACTAGGAAGGTTACCACTTTAGAATAAGGCTACCTTTACAAAGATCTGCAATGTTTATAAAAAGAGTTTACTAATGGTTATTAATTAGGTCATAAACATCTTAAAATCATTAATAAGCAGTTACAGTGCATAAATAAGACAGACACCAGTGACCTGTTGTTAGTCTAACTTTGAAAACACATACTTTTATACTGTTACAGCTCAGATTTTGATGTTTACTGATCTTACTTCATCTTTTCCGTCAGTCTGCATAAACCCTGTCAGCTTCAGTACATATTTACATGCATCATATGGAGGAGCTCACTTTTGCCCGTTTTATTATTGTGTTATAACTGTTTATTAATACATTTTAAAATGTTTGAGCTAGCTAATAACCAGTAATAAACTATTTTTAAACCATTTATAAATCTTAAGGTAGCCTTATTCTAAAGTGGTACCCTAGGAAGCATCACTCAACACATATATTGCCCAGTTAGCTAGCAAAACTAGCATCACCAGAGAGATGCAAGATTTCCGTGAAGACATGTGTGGTGGGTTTCCTCAATGAACTGCATGATTCAGTTCCCTTCACATAGTGAGTTCTAGACAACAGAGATTGGGGCAAAATGCTAACCTAGAACATGTTGTATGATGTTGGAATATATGTTGTAAAGAACTATGCTATTAATTTTCCTACATCAGTGCTTACCCTAAATAGTGTGCCGCACAAAGGGGGCTGGGGGAAGCTCACTTTACACCAGAAGTGGTAACTGCAGTGCTTCTGCACCACACAGCTCGCAATACATTTCAATACATAAGTTCAGTTTGTGTTTTTTTTTTTTTTCCAACACCATTCACAGACATAAAGTGCAGTTTACTTCTCGAGTTTCATTTTTGTCACTTGCAGGTCGTATAGTATTATATATTATACTAATTACATATACACTATGTTGCCAACAGTATTCCCTCACCCATCCAAATCATTGAATTCAGGTGTTCCTATCACTTCCATGGCCACAGGTGTATAAAAGCAAGCACCTAGTCATGCAGACTGCTCCTACAGACATTAGTGAGAGAATGGGTCGCTCTCAGGAGCTCAGTGAATTCCACCGTGGTACCATGATAGGATGCCATCTGTGCTACAAGTCCAGTCGTGAAATTTCCTCACTACTAAATATTCCACAGTCGACTGTCAGTGGGATTATAACAAAGTGGAAGTGATTGGGAACGACAGCAGCTCAGCCACGAAGTGGTAGACCACGTACAATGACAGAGCGGGTCAGCGGATGCTGAGGCGCATAGTGCGCAGAGGTCACCAACTTTCTGCAGAGTCAATCACTACAGACCTCCAAACTTCATGTGGCCTTCAGATCAGCTCAAGAACAGTGTGTAGAGAGCTTCATGGAATGGGTTTCCATGGTTAAGCAGCTGCATCCAAACCTTACATCACCAAACGCAATGCAGAGTGTGGAATGCAGTGGTGTAAAGCACCGCCACTGGACTCTGGAGCAGTGGAGACGTGTTCTCTGGAGTGACCAATCATGCTTCTCCGTCTGGTAATCCGATGGACAAGTCTGGGTTTGGCGGTTGCCAGGAGAACGGTACTTGTCTGACTGCATTGTGCCGAGTGTAAAGTTTGGTGGAGGGGGGATTATGGTGTGGGGTTGGTGTTCAGGAGTTGGGCTCGGCCCCTTAGTTCCAGTGAAAGGAACTCTTAATGCTTCAGCAGACCAAGAGACTCTGGACAATTTCATGCTGCCAACTTTGTGGAACAGTTTGGGGACGGCCCCTTCCTGTTCCAACATGACTGCACACCAGTGCACAGAGCAAGGTCCATAAAGACATGGAGGAGCGAGTTTGGTGTGGAAGAACTTGACTGGCCTGCACCTCAACCTGATAGAATACCTTTGGGATGAATTAGAGCGGAGACTGAGAGCCAGGCCTTCTCGTCCAACATCATTGTTTGACCTCACAAATGCACTTCTGGAAGAATTCCCATAAACACATTCCGAAACCTTGTGGAAAGCCTTCCCAGAAGAGCTGAAGCTGTAAAAGGGTGGGCCAACGTCATATTAAACCCTATGGATTGGACGTCACTCGGCAGGCAGAGGCAGACGAGCGAATACTTTTGGCAGTATAGTGTATAATATTCATGTTGTGCCGTCTAGGCCGATAATCAAAACATCACTTGGACTGTGTTTCAATTGATAGTCCTTCTCAGCAGTAGCCGTAGGAGCCCGATCCGCTAGACTAGTGACACTCTTAGTTGGAAACTTAGCCTAGCAGTTTGTTCACCTTCAGATGTTCATAGCTATGTTCACAACTATTTTGTTATATGCAAAGTATCTACATAACCTTTGACCCTTTGCAGCCCTTAATGTATGTTTAGACTAATCTGACAGTTAATAGGAATATCCATAAATTACATTAGCCTGTGTACAGCAAGACAACAGATATGTGGACTGACAAATGCTCTGTGCTTGTGAGTCACGTTCCGTCCGGTGAGCAGTTCTGGCTTGCTGTTCACAGCACATAAGGGTTTTTTCGTCTCCTTTTGTTTACCACCAAAATGAACACCCATGGACTCCGAAGTAGAACAGTGTGTCGTTATATTTAGGTTTCTTCCCATTTTGAGCCGCACCTGCTGACCGAAACTACAGATACATTGTACGTCTAATGAAAAGGTGATATCCATATGCAAACATGTCAAGTCTGTGCTTTTCTTTTTATAATAAATTAAATATTTAGTTTGTTTTACACAACATATTTGAATCGTTTGTGAAGTACATATGGTTGCAGAATTCGTTTGGGCCAGAGAACACTTCCTCACAGGCCGGATCTGACCTGCAGGCCGCTAATTGATGATCTTGACTCTATGGGCTTGGATTCAAGACCATTTGTTGCCTCCTGTGATGCTGCAGGTCCAGGCTTCCACTGCATGTGCCTGTCAGTCTGGGCAGCGTAAGAAAGGTATCTGTGATATGGGTGAAACTGAGTGGGATGAGGGTTCTGTGACTGCAAGAAGCCTCCACAGAATGTACTGCTGCCCCCCTGCCTTCTGCCACCCTCTCCTCGCCTTGCCGAGGCAGATCAGCGCATTGCTTGTGGCCATGAAGGGTTTGTTTCCATGGTGATCAAGTCTTACAGGGACATCTGAAGAGGGTGGGAAAAAAGTAATCAGTGTAACAAGTGTGATGCTTTTCTGTTTCATGTCAAATGTGAATTCTAAACTGTACACCGAGGCAGGCAACAGAGCATGCGAGAACAGAGCTTGGTGTCAGAGTCTGATCCCTGATGACTGACACCGTTCCTTTGTTACTCAGATAGTAATGACAGAAGCACTTATCCCTTGAGTCCAAACACATGTCTGGCGCAGCATTATGGGAGTCAGGTGCTTGCCTGTTCGGATAACCCGTAAGCTGTTGGCGAGTTCAGCCAGCTATTATATCTTCGTCTGGCTTTACACAGAGGAACTTGTGAAATGCTTGCAACATAATTCTTCAGTCTATTCATCAGATATGACAATGAAAATATGTATATAGATACGCTGTGCAAATAATGGACAGCGACTATATATATATATATATATATATATATATACACAGTACATTGGTGGCTACTTTGAAGAACCTAGAATATAAGGCATATTTTCAGTTGTTTCACACTTTTTTGTTAAGTATATAATTCCACATGTGTTAATTCATAGTTTTGATGCCTTCAGTGTGAATCTACAATTTTCATAGTCATGAAAATAAAGAAAACTCTTGAATGAGAAGGTGTGTCCAAACTTTTGGTCTGTACTGTATATATATATACTGTATATTGTAATATCTAATATGTAATATATCTACATATATGTATATTGTGTGTATATATATTGTAATATCTAATATGTAATATATCTACAAAATGGCAAATTTACAAGAGAGGGCAAAAACCTAATTAGTCAGTGGAACCAGACATTTTTGCCATTTCTGTTGGTCCTTTCATCATAAAATGTAATGTAAATTGCAGCAGTGTAAATGTAAACGGCAGCTGCTGTGTTCAAATGATGCATAAAAGTAAAAATCATTTTAAAAAATGAAGATACATGTTTTTTGGGAGCCTTTGAAATTTAAATAGCCATAGTTACATTATACTTAATCCACTCCTGTCGTAGAAGCACAACAAGTTCATCGCAGACCATGTCTCTGTCTCAGCTTTCATAATAATGTTTTATTATTTGAATCCCAAAGAAATTTGAGCGTTGTGTAAAATCAGGAAAAAAAATTAAAGAGAGGAGAAAATGAATCAAGATATGTTAGTCACAATAACAGAAGGCTAAACAGCTGTTGTTGTTGTTGTTGTTGTTGTTGTTGTTAGCTGGCTTTTAAACAGAAACAATAGGTTCAAGAAACATCAGTTTTCTTGTCCAGGAAAATTGACAAAATGAAAACCACCAACCTTGACTTCACGGTGTTTCCTTTCCAACTGCTTCAATGAACTAACTTCTGTTTTATTTTCTTGTCGTTTGATCCGTTGAAATCAATCGGTTGAACGTAAGTTGTTCAACATGATCACGTGGTTAATTCATGAAGTGGTGTTGTGGCTGAGCATGAGTTAGAGGACACTTGGGCAAGTGCAATTTAGTTTCTTTTAGGTTTCAAGTAACTAAAGTCGCATGTGCATTTCACTGTGTAATGTCAGTCTCCAGACTGTAGAAGGACAACGCTCTTCACTGAGTTACCAGTTTTGTAAGTAGGCCGATATTGTACCTACCGCCCGTCACCCATTTTATCATGTAAACCTAGTGTATGTACTGTAGCCCATCTGCTGCTATGCACAACTTCAAAGCTTGTTGATACATCTTGTGGGGGTACGTTTACCCAGCTAGCAAGGAACGTTCCCCGAACTTAGGCTACCCACAAGTTCTAATAACGTTTTAAAGTGTTCCAGTCTAACGTTCAGAGAATGTTTTACAGATGTTTATGATTTCAGATAATGTTCTTATAAGGTTAAATGTGACCTACGACAATGCAATAACTGCAACGTTCCGAGGATGTTTTGAGGGTGTTGTCAGGGCCACAGATTATGTTACACGATAGCAAAAGGTGTCCTAAGTGCAACATTCAGATTGTTCTATGTGGGTTTATGGATGTTAATGAGACCTGAGATGACAAAGTTTTAGAGAACGTTCTCCTACCTTTATTTAAAAAAAAAAGAGCATTCTGGGAACTAAAAGAAAACTTCCCGCTGAAAACATTAACGGAATATTACAATGCATATTCTCGGAACACTTTAAGAACAAATCATTTCTAGCTGGGTAGAGATGATCGTCTATTTCCATGCACACCTGGTGTTAATGATCCTCTAGCACAGAGTTCTTTAAATCCAGACCAGTTTCTGTTCCTGCATTTTTTAGTCTCTGGTAGGTACGACATGGCCTGTCAGTTACAACAGCAGGTCAGTGATTACAAAAGACGTGATTCAAGTTCTGTCAAGTTTCTAACGGTTTTTGGTTTTGGTTGGCACACTTTTATGGATCCACCAGTAATAATGAGGTGTCTAAAAACCTCAGCCATACTGTTATGCCTTACACTCTTGTTCCAGTACTACAGTGGTTAATATGGTGGTCCTATGGTGGTCCCTTTCCACTGAAAAGGAGAATGGCTAGTGGCTGCCACCTGAAAGTATATGATGGGATGTGCAGTAACAGATGGGCTACCATCAGTATGTGGTGGATGTACCTGACAAAGGCCAGTGAATGTGACAGGTAGGTAGGTGTAGATATTTGAAAAGAAGTCTTGGTTCCATGAAGAGGGAAAAACTGAGGAGACTGCATATGATTATGTGCATGAAAGCCCGCATGGACTACTAAGACACTAAGATCTAGTGAGGCCTTTTGCTAGATTAAAATTTTGATGGACATTATTCATGAAAGGTCACCTGGGAGGACTCAGAAAAGAAGGTTTCAGTGAAGGGCAGCTGACCTTTAACAGTGCTGGAATGAAGCAAGAGAGGGGAATTTCAGATCATTGACTAAAAGGCTACAAATTTCATAATCTTTTATTTGGTAATGTGCATGTAAATGAGGCTCCAGCAGCTCTGATCCCTAATACTCCCCCTCGCTCTGATCGTAAGGATGCTGGAGCTGCGTTGGAGAAGAGAATTGTCGATCATTTCCCGAAAGGCTAAAGATTTCAGATTAGCTCTGTTTATCTCATAATGCACATGTAGATGAGGCTTACCCCTGCCCCCCTCCACTATCTCACTCTGATCTTTCTTTCTGCCCCCACAGTCACTTGGGAGAGCATTAATTACCACTGTTTACATTTTAATTGAGCTCATATTTAGGTCTGAGTGGCTGAAGTTGAAAGCTGTCTGCTTGCGTTACGTTCATGCTGTGAACTTGCACAGGAGATTATTAGTCATGGTCATCTCTTAAATATGATTAGAGCTTGTGGTGTGTCTCCGACTTGATGCATTTTGTGCTTGTAGTAGAAGTAGCCTAATAAAATGACTAAAGTAGAAATACAAGCAGACTATGAAAACCACTCACCTACATAGTAAACTCAGCATCAATCCAGCATCAATCCAGCTCAGAAAAGAAAAAAATTAGAGAAGTTTGTTAGGTGCCATTTTTTTAAAAATCTAAATCTAAATCTAAGCTCAAGTCTTGACCACCCTTGGTCATAATAGCCTTTCTTGGATGCTATTCTATTTTTCAAGCTTAACTGCATCACCTGTTAAAGATCAGCTGCAGCTATTTTCTTAGTCACATCATAACTTTTTTTCATCTTGTGCCTTTTATCTTGAAATCACATAGTAAATTCACTCTGTTGTCTGTTTTATTCCATAAATCTGTAAAACTGCCCTGTTGATTTACCATATGCTGGTTTTGCTGGTGATTATCCGTGCTGGTTGCTTAAGACCTGAAAAAAGGCAAAAGTGATGGACAATAATATTTTAATTATAAGGTGCACAATTTAAAAGACAATAAATCTTAAGAAAGAAGGAGTCTTTGGTGTAGGGCCCATCCGTCTTGAAGCATGCTGGTCTAGGACGGCAGGGGCGGAGCCTACTCCCTAGACAACAGGGCCAGAACCAAACTGGTGGTGGGATGGAGGCAGGAGAACACTGAAACATCAGCACCTGAAAGCAGCAGAACAGGAGCGTAAGTGTCCTTTAAAGACAGGTAGCAGACTGCGATTGGCCACAGTAATGAGTGAATGAGTGACGCAGCATTGGAGTCTTCCTGACAGATTTGAACTGGTTCTGTTAGGGAGTGTGCAATGTAGTGAGAGGAAGTGGAGGGCTTTTTGAAATAAGGAGCTTGAACTTGATCACAAAGTGGTGGGAAATCACCTCAGTGCGTTTTGAAGGTGTGGGTCAGATTTCCTCTTCCCACATGTTTTGTTTTTTTCCTGTGACCATGAAAACAGAGTAAATATCACCCCCTCTAATTATAAGTCTACAGGGTAATGCTGATTTCATGGTGGCATCTGCATCAGTTTTCAAAGCATCTCCTACAATCAAACAAACCTTACTTTACAAACTTATAATTGGTTTCTGAAAGAAACTTATTTGTCAAGCTGAGTAAGTGACAAGTGTGTGTTTGGAAGCTCTTACTATGCCTTAAGCATTCCAGTACAGAGCTCTTAGACTTGATTAAAAAGCTCAATATGGTTTAGAAAACAAAGACAAGAATTGTGTGTCTGGAAAAACACGGGGGGAAAAAAGCGTGTCTGTGTTCTGTCTTTTTGAAGATACAGGGCTCTGCAGAAGGCACCCTTTAAGCCTCTATTACTTTTTAATGCTGAATTTTTTGGGAGTTAATCGATTCACTCTAAAGCATTTCCTCCCCTCAGTAATTAATAGCATGTTTATTCAGATTGCTGATTTTCTTTCATTTCCTTTTCATAAAGGGATTAGAAGCATTGTTCGCCACTGCAGATAGCTTATGATTAGAAGAAGCGAGTTTGCCACGTGCCTCTGTAAAGCAGTCGAGTACTTTAATAGCTTTCTGAAGTGCAGGGGAAACAACATGCTTTGAAAGTGAATTAAAGTTTTGAGCCTCATCATTCAGAAGAACAATCAGGACATTGTGATGCCTCGGTTACAAGATTCAAGACAAAAATTACCCAGAGGTTTATCTGCAGACAGGAATTAGTCTGCAAAACAGCCAGTCCAGTCACACAGCAGCGTGAGTTTAACCTGTTATTTCAATAGCCAGTTTAATGGGCCCATAATTACAATGCATGTCTATGCAGGGCTAATGTGATTGTTTTCTTAGGGTGGCTTCTTTTCCATCCTTTCACTAATTAGGTTGCGTTATTGCTTCTGGGCCTGGATTTCCACCCTGTTTACAGATTTATCTCTACTGTCGCTTGTGTCATTGTAGTCGCTGCTGTCGTCAGTGCACTGTCCCTTGTGTTTTGAGAGCAGGACAGTGGGGGGAATCATTTTTCAGTAATAAAAAGTAGGCCAAGAGTTAGCCGGCCCTGTGCTCAGTTCCACGTGGACTTAATACATCTCAAAGGTTTGGGAAAGACGACTGAGAGGGAAAAAAAACAGATGGGAGAAAAAGTAAAGAAAGATCCAGACAGTGCAGAGCAGTTCCAGGGAGAAGGGGTAATACGTATGTATATAGATGTACACAAGCTTGAGTGAACAGTGTGTTCTTGCTCTTAATACATTGCTCACATCTGCAGACACGAATGCCAGCATTTACTTACACATTAGGACGGACTACTCTTCCCGCCGACTGAACCCATTATGATTAAGTATTCTTGCTCGGAAATGTATGAAAAGCTTTGTTTGAATTAGCCCTGGACACTGCTTAGGTCAAGAAAATGTGATTTCAATATATTTTTAATATAAAATTGATTAAAAAATAAATAAATAAATATATAATATATATATATACTTTAATTAATAATATATAATATATTATAATAATATACTGAGTATATTTTGTATGTTTTTGTATCATTTGGGGTTATAGGCCATAAATTCATTACTTACATAATGCAGTACATAGGGAGAATTTCAGATTCACCCAATGGTCAAAAGCTAACAGAATCCTCCTTTGAACACCAGCAGCATCAATCAAGTGGTAGAAGGCTTTGAAACATTTGAGTATAATGATTATGTTGAGTGTAATGACGATTTATATGAACAACACAACATGCAGCTACTAGCATCTTGCTTTCAGTGCCACATTTTTTAGCCCTCAAAGGGTTAATGGCACTTCAAAGCTGTCACGTCTGCTGCTAGATCCATGTGGATGGAAGAAAAACAGCATAGCCCAGTTACACTTGAACCAAGCCTCATAAATTGCTTAGTTCTATCCGTGTGCCCTGCTCTCTTTAGAAATGTATATTAATCATATCTAACAAATAACTACACAGTATAAGACATCATTCTTGCCATAGTTGCCCCCCGCCATCCCCCCAGGGCACTTGACAGGTGACTACTTAGAATATAGGAAGAGCTGCTTGATACCCCAACAAAAATGACAACCAAATTCAGCATGGCTGTTGTACGGTTCAAACACTCACAAAACCGGTGAGCACACTACTAGAGCACCAGGACACAGAGTAGTACCATGGGAGAACCCATTTTGGTTCCATAAAGAGCTGTGTCCGTATGAAAGCTCTGTTGAACGTTTGAAGAACCTCTACGTTAGGTAAAGGTCAAATCCATTTTTTCCCCTCCTGGAGCCATATGTCCAAGCCAATAATCATTTATGAGCCTTTATTTTAAAGAGTGCAGATGAGTGAAGACCAGGCTTGAGTAAACACATATTCAATGTTCATATTCAAAGGCCAGATGGCACGAGCAATCTGTTAGCACAACACGTTTGGTCACGTCAAGATTAAGTGAAGATACTATACATTTATTATCGCTTCCCGCAACACAGGCACAATGTAATCTCTGGGTATCTGGCCTGGTTGGGCATGTTTAATCTACACCACCTGACACAACTAGGTTTAAAAGGACGGATGTGGTGGTGGGGAAGGTGGGATGCTGATCGTATTTCGTGATAAGCTTTTTAGAAAGGTTTAAAACATGCCAGGAGCTCTAAAAGCCGGCTCACTCAGTCCACTGTTTCATTTGTTCTCTCGGTTTAATGACGTTTGCCTCAACGCTAAGATAAAACCTGCAATCTGCTGAAGGTTAACCAAATTCTCCTGCAATTGACCCGAAGGAGGATATGTTTATAATGTGTTTAACAAATCACACAGGGAGGCAGCACGCAGAGGAAAGTGGGTGCAACCTAGAAAACAAGTTAGAAGGACAGAATCAGGATTCTTACATAGGCAATTACAATCTTATGAGAATAATTATCCACAGCAAGTGACTAACTAAGACTGGGAAACCGGGACAGGACTACTGAGAGAAACAGGAGTAAATATGCATGCACTAATGAGTAAGGCCAGGCAAATATATCAGTACCGAGGCCCCTGCAGGTTCTTCAGTATTGGCAAAATGAACGTATGCATTCAAAAATGATAACACACTCATCGTCAAAAAACAGTTGCTCGTAAGAGCTGCACCCAGAAGGAATCAATGGACAGTGAAACTCGGTGGGTAGGTTTGACACCGTGAGACATGTGAATGATTCAGTTCCTTGGCCATGCATGTGACATATGCAAGGACAGGCCTTGTCGCTGTACCTGACTGACCCCCAACAGCCATGATTGCGGATGTTCAGCGAGCAGTGATGCTCCCTACGTGTCATCCTGGTAGAGCCAGCACCATTGGCAGAAGGCTCCAATGCAGGACTGCATGCACGCAGATCGTTAACACCACGTCAACATCGCCAAAGACTGTGTCGTGCCAGACTGTCATGGAGTGACTTAGAATGGCAGCGGGTCATCTTCAGGGACGAGTCCCGCTTTTGTCTTGGTAGAGACGACCAACGAATCCGTGGTCAGCGTCAAGATGAACGTTTTGTTGTCATGGGTCACATGTCCAGAAGACCTGGTGTCACTCTACCTCCACCGCTACCACAAAATCTGTGGATATATGTGTGATCTAGCGCTTGATGGCTCTAACTGTGACATGGCACTATTCTCACAGCAGGAAACAGGCTACTGCAGTAGCTTAGAATGTTTACATCACAGCATTTTATTGTATTAACTTAACCATAAAGCCTCAAATCTGACTGAGTAATCCTGTGTATTTGTGTGTGGAGATGTTAAGCTAAGCTGCTCTTACTCTCACGTTCACTAGAACACTAGTTTAATGAGAAGGTACATACTGTAGCACCAGGTAGGCTCATTCTGACTTACTGAAATCTTACTACTACTAGAGGGGTAGAGGGTGGACGAGTTAGAAAGGGGGCAGCAAATGAGCATCAGCAATTTCCATAATAGTGCATATTCTTAGGCTTTTGCAATTTTAGTAAGATGTACAGTGATCACAGTGATCAGTTATCAATGATCAATTATTGATTATCACCATCACCAAATTCAAAATCACCTGTAATGGTGTGGGGTGTAGTAGTGCCGGTAGCATGGGTAACTAGTACATACAGTATGTGAAGGCAAAATTAATACTGAGTGGTGCATGCATATTTTGGAGCAACATATGCACCCTGTATTCAGTCAGCCAGGACATCCCTGGTTGTTTCAGCAACACAATGTTAAGCCACATTCTGCATGGCTTTGTAGTACCAGTGATAGACTGGCCCACCTGTAGTCCCGACCTGAATGTGCATGCTGCATAATAAAGCGCAACATGTGACCTGATACCCTGAACTGTTGAGCAGCTGTTATATTAAACAAGAATGAAACAGCTGCAACAATTTCATTTCCTTATTTCCCAAATAACTACTGAACACTGTCAAAAGGAAAGGTGATGTAATACACTGTCGAACATGCCCCTCTCATTTTAGTTCAACGTTTAAAATTAAAAAAAAAAAAAAAACGTTTAAAATTTAGTTCAAACGTTGCTCTTGCCTTTGCTGGGTTGCATGTAGGTCAAAAAGGTTTTGTGAATAATTGTTGTCTGTTTTTATTTACACTTTTCCTGCTGGTCCAATTTTTTTGGAACTGGGTTTGTAGGTTGGCTCAAATTACTGGTGGCATTGCAATGTGTTATATTGCACTATAAACGAAATACAGGAGTCTGATTGGTGTGAGGAGTTCATCTGCATAGAAAATGAAAAAATAAAAATTGTATTTTTTTAAAAAACTTTTCTAATGCAAATCTTTTTCCTTGTTATATGACAACTGTGCTGTGATTGCTGTTCCCTAAATCTGAATAAAGTCTGTTAGATCACACTTCTTTTGCTGATTAGTTCAATTCATTTCAATTCAGTTCAACTTTGTCATTATACAGGGTTGTACAGTATAACAAAACTCTATCATTCTACTTCTCCAGTGAAGTAATAAAAAACGGATAAATAAGAAAGTAATAGTGCAAAACCAAACAGACAAAGGACTCGTCACATCCTGTCTTGTCTCGCCCCTGTTTGTCTCTGTTATTTTCTGTTTCTGTCTCTGTTCTTCTTCTGTTACTTCCATGTGGCTTTTGTTGTCCTGTGCCATGTGCTTCTGTTGCTCCGCCCATTTGCCACGCCCCTCACCTGTCCCTAGTTTGTAGCTCCAACCCTTCCCAGGTGTTCCTGGTTATCCCTCACGTATATAGACTCCCTTTCTGTTTGTCTCCCTGTGGGTTGTTGTGTTACTCTGGTCCGTGGTCTTAGTGGTCTTTTGTTTCTCGGTTGGTTTTCGCTGTTACTCTGTGTGTTTTAGGTGTTATTTGTTTCTCATGTTCTTTCTTATTTTGTTACTTTCGGGTGTTGCTTTTGTTTCTGGTTTGTTTTGGTTCTTATTAAATCAGTCAAACTTGCACTTCCATCCTGCCTCCTGGTCACTCTCCACATCACAGGACAATACAATATTGTGTATAGCCAGTAACGTAAAACGTGCAAGAGCAGCATGTTAGAATACTAGAACTGAGGTGCAAACAGCAGTTAGCCTATGCAGTCTTACAGCTTAATGTAAGTGTACATATTGGAAAGTACAGGTTGTTGAGGTAGCCAGGTGTGCAGTTAAGTATGTAGTTGTAAACAGTATATAACAGTGTACAGGTAGTAAAATGCCACAAAAAAATGAGAACCATTTTTGTTTCCCTTTTATGTCAAGCAGCAAAAAAGTTGTAGCATGACATGTTAGCACTGCATGTCTAATTGTATTAACAACTGCTGCTAATGTACACATTGCGATGATGATGCTATTATTATCATTATCAAATACATAGAGGATGCCTTTTGATGTCCTTAGATTAGATCATTAAAATTATATCAGCCAGTTTCATTGGCCTTTGAAATGTATAACTCCTTACGATCGGCTTCAGTTCAGTTTCTCAGTTTTACACTGAGTACATAGACATGAAATCATTTTCTTTTCGGGTATTTTTGTGCTGAAGAAGAGCCTCCCTGGCTGGACGGTAACCGAGTAATTCCATCATCAGCAGCCTTATTAATATAAGTAGCAGTAATTTGGTACACAGTGACAGATTTTGGTGTAAGTTTGGAAACAGTGCCACCAATTAACATTTCACAGAAAGACCTTTATGTCATGTCCCAGTACATTGCACACCCTGTACCTCAGTGACAGTGACCTCTTCACCCACTTTGTTTACCGGTGTTCCTCTACCTTAAGACCTTCATCATCTTTATTGCTCTATCTGCTGTCTTGAAAGTGATTTCCCCATTCCAAAGCCAAAGTTTTTTGGGAAGTCGTCCGAGTTCATGGCTTTTCCACCGCTGACTTCAACTGTGAGTTGTCATGTCACAGCTTTACCTATAAATCAGATACATTTATAGTTCCACAAACCTAACACAGTCCCTGACAGGAGTTGTTCTTCCTGTGTCTGCTCCAATAATATCAATAACCTTAATCCTGTAGGCTCTGTTGCTGACCCAGTATCAATAATAACCATTGCTAAACATGTGCCAATGTTTGGTCCTACTATTCCAGCACTGTGTCCATTTGCCTTTCACTCCAGAGCTCCAGAATCCTGTCAGAAAGTCAAATGCTCAGTTTCTTAAAACTCTTCTTGTTTTGCTCCAACTCTAAACCCGTTCCCAACAGCTTGTTTGAGTCTTGCTACCTGCTTGTTCTGATGTCTACGCTTTGTCCCTCAGTGGGTTTTCTGCCAGTTTGTTCTGCCACTAATCTGTCAGCTCCAGCCCCAAATCCTCTACTGCCTCTTGTTCCAGTCCCAAGGACAAACCACTCTAAATCAGATTGCCCTAGATCTTGCAGAATCTAGTACTACTCACGACTCCTGCTCTGTCTCTTCCCTGACTTTCCTCTGACTTTCTCTCTTTCTGTCTTTCTCTCTCCTCCTGGTCTAATGTTCTGGCTTCTACTGTCCTTGGCCCTAAGTTTTCATTTGCTCATCCCCTAGGCTGTCCCTTAGCTGCTAGCTCCTCTTGCATCAAATCATATACAACCTATTGTAGATTGTGTCACACTTCTGGCATGTCTGTCCTGAAGTGTCCATATTTGTAGTTTCCTGATTCCTCTGTCACAGCTTGTTTTAATGAGGTGGACTCTGCCATGCGCTTTCCTGTATTACCTGTTACTCAAGTTAAGAAGTTCAGCCTGTGCTCACACTCTCTACCTGTGATCTGACTCCTCGTTCAGTATTAGAAAAGCTCTGACATCTATACCCAATCTCTTTGGGCTTACCTTCATTACCGAGTGAAAAAGACTAAATAATGATTCCACAATACTTACTGGTTTTAACCTTTGAGAGAAAGGTAAAGACAAGCTCCGCTTCTTCCTAAAGTGAAGTGGAGGTGGTGCACAGATTGTGCCCTTTACACTATCCGGTACAAGTGCTGTGAGATTATTCAACATGAACCCAACATTTGCATTTTATGATTGAACCTACTCTAATGAGAACCGACAGCATGACTGAAGTCAATCTGCAGGTCAAAACTGATGGATATGCTAATTATTTACCATCTGTGCTGGCTTGCGAAACTGAAGCGGACAAGGAATCTGTACATTTCAAACCTGAAAATGATGGTTGTTTATTACTTTTCAGCTGCCCAGTTTTAATCTTTCCTGTACTTACATATAGGGGTACCTATATCTATATGTAGGGGTTGCCAAGACTATTGGTAAACCTAGTGCCATGTCAATATTATTTCTCTTTTGCAATATTTCAAATGCTTATTTAAACCTAAATGCTTAGATTTTGCACAGACACATTCATTGTGTTTACTTAAACATCAAGTTTATTGTCTTTTATGTATTTTAAGCATTAGTATTGACATGCAGACTGAAGGGGCATTTGATTTCCAAATGCCCTAAAAATTTCTGTTGCAATAAGCAAGGGCATTTCTAAGTACATGTAAATGCCCCAACAGCTCAGATAAGTTGTAAATCATAGTAATTTGTTACATAACAGTTGGAATATATAATACTTTGTGGTTTTCTACAGGCATCTACTGTAACTTTGCTATAATGACCTTTATAAAAAATATCCCTTTCTTTTTTAGATTTAAAGCAGATGCAGGTGGATATGGAATGCATTCACTAACATATGTTTAGCAGTCTGAAGGTTCTCCACAATGCAGAGCACAGGTCCAGTTTTGCATGCGCCATTTGAAGAGAAGAAACAGCCATGAACCCACACTAGCAGGAGCTCACAAACGCACATATTTGGAGTCACGTTTTTCAAAATAAGAGGTGAAATAGTTGCATTTTTCTCTGGTATATTATTTAAATTGAGATTTTCATTAAACCATTTAATGCTAACACAGCATAGCTGCTGAAGATAGCATAATGATTTTAACATTGATCATTGAATTTGATGTTCAATTAGAAGGGAACATCACAGGATGACCTCTGACCGGGAAGGATTTGGGTTGTGGACCATTCTCAATACGGTAGTGCCATTAACATAGTAGTGCTTGATGCGCTAGTACTAGATATAGCAACATTGCTGCTTCAATCACAAAAAAGTTGGTCCCTCTGCTCTATAACAGATCTATCAGACTGTCAGCAATGTCCTGCTCTGTAAGGGTCACGTAGATGCTTACGCAGATGCTCATATCTCGGTCATGCAGATTCCTCCTCTACAACATCCGGAGGATACGACCCTTCCTCTCTCAGGAGGCCAGCCAGCTGCTTGTCCAGTCTCTTTTCATTTCAAGGCTAGACTACTGCAACTCGCTCCTGGCTGGTCTTCCTCTACGGGCCATCAGGCCCTTGCAGCTGGTCCAGAATGCAGCAGCTTGACTCGTCTTCAATCTTCCCAGGTTCACCCATGTGACTCCACTGCTGTGCTCCCTTCACTGGCTTCCTGTAGCTGCACCCACATCCGATTCTGACGCTCGCCTACAAAGCCAAGAACAGACCGGCCCCTCCCTACCTTATGGCATTGGTTAAGAGTCAATCTGTATCTCAAGCCCTTCGAGCTTCAAGTACAGCTCGTCTCGATCCGTCATCCCTGAAAACGCATGGAAGACAAACGTCCAGACTCGTCTCTGTCCTGGCTCCCAGATGGTGAAATGAACTCGCACTGGCTGTCCGAACAGCTGAGTCTCTCGCAGTCTTCAAGCGCAGGCTGAAGACCCGTCTCTTTGTAAAGCACTTAAATGAGTGAGCACTAGTAGATGCGTATGCCTTGTTGTTGCACTTATATGTGTATGCTGAAATACTTTGTTTTGCACTTCTACTCACCATGACCTTTCTTCTCTCTAGGTATGAGAGCTGGGTTGGGGTTGCCAGGTAGTGCACTTATGCTATATATATCTGAGTATTATTCTCTCTAGGTAGCAGCACTGGCCCTTGTTCGGGCAGTGTCTGAGCTCAGGGTGAGTTTAGACTCCTAACTTACTTATACTAGCTGGGAAACATTATCCGACAGAATGCTAAGCACAGTTGTAAGTCGCTCTGGATAAGAGCGTCTGCTAAATGCCGTAAATGTAAATGTAATATCTCACCCACTTTTCTCTCTTTCATACTCAGGCTAGACACTGTCTAGAGACAGAAAAGAGCTCTGTGGAGCCCTACCACCATCATCACCACTCACTCTCAATGGGTAAACTACTTTGGCTTGCTTGCCCTCCCTTTTCCCTTTTTACATCTTACCACCAAAATCTCTGTTAGCTCCTTGCTATGGCTTGGCTTTTGACTCTGTCTCTTTTCTGTTTTGCTTTTCAATGGGGTGGAGGCAACAGTGGTAGAGGTGATAAAAGGCTTGTGTACCCCAAAGAAAGAAGGAAGCTCATCACGAACCTTTGATCATGTTCCTTGCTCTCAAGACCCCCTCCCTAGGCTGCAGGAGAGAAAAGGGATGGCATAGCAAAGTTGAAAAGATGGGCTCTTTACAGATGAAGGCTTTGATGTGTAATGATGACCAACACTCGCATCTCTCAGCAGCATGTGAAGAATTTATTGGTCTTAAGGGCTGACTCTGTTTGTGCCATTCAGTCTTGTGGATTGCACAGCAGCGGTAACTCCCCTACATCTCTGCCAGTGCGGGCTGGCTTTTAGTCGGTGCAGTGAAGTTTTAGTTTTTTTGAGGTCACGATGACTGACAGACACTTGAAAAAGTATTTTTTTCATGTATAACTTTCAAATTATTTGAGATTATTATTTAAGATTTTTCAGTTTTCTTTCAAGTAAGCTACAAATCTCGGCTAGAATTGAAAATATAAACAAACAACTAAGCTTAATTAATTTTAGGGTCTAGTTGTATCAGTTGCTAAAGAGTTAGAAATTAGTTAAAAATACAGATAATTTAATTACAGTTTCGTGTTGGTTGAATTAGATGAAGCTTTCAACTTAAATGTATAACAATATACAGTAATTTTCAATTAAGGAAAAGGGGCTGTGTCAAATGTGACTACTTTATTTCTGACTACAATATAGAACCATAATTATGTATACACCATATGGCCAGAAGAACGCAGACATCCCTCCTGATTATTGTTTTTTCAGATGTACCGATTCTTAACAGGTGTAACTCTGCATTAATACCCATGTAACTCGTATAGGTTTGATTGTCAGATGTCTATATACTTTTGACTATATGGTGTGTTGCATGAAATTACATCAAATACTGTACATGACATCTATAGTACATCTATGAGGTGTTACAGTTAATGCCAGGATTCACTAATCAGGATGTACTTTAGTCTAGCTAGCTTTTGCTGGCTGTGAGTTGTTTAGATGCTTTAAAACAGCATTACAGCCACATAACTCATAGAAACAAAACATCAAAACTAGGGTGAATCTTAAATACAATAAATACAGTAATAATCAAAAGTGTAAACAGGACTGAAATACGTTAGAACAAAATGTGCCACATGTACTTTTATTTTATCCTTTACTTTTTTTTGTTAAATTCAGCTAATAAACAGTAGTTGTGTATTAAAATGTAGTTGTGTTCTCTGTAGTGGTGTGTAAACTTATTTTCACAATGCTGTAGTAGAATGAGAACTAAACTACATGAAAAATATTTTACATTTGACCCTGTTAGGTTAGATTGTGTCCCCTCTCTGCTTATTCTGTAGATAAGGACCCACAAAGGTGACGAGTTTGAGGGCATTTAGCCTTTTTTGGCTTACTGATTGTTGCTCGATTGATTTTTGAGTTTGGCTGAGTCATTTTTACACTCCTGAGGTTGGCACAGATCCAGCGCCTACCAGAAAAGTATTTTTGTCCTCCTCTTTGTGGCCATCCTTTCAAGTCAAGTGGTTACTTTCTGTGTGTCTGATAAGTAGAGCAGTAGAAAAGACAGCTCTTGGTTTCTTTTAGTTCTTCACACCACAGCTGGTCGTTTTAATTCGTCTCCCACCTACGGCCATTTAAACCCCCCCAGCTGACTGCTGCACATTTTTTTAATCATTGTATTTATTTATTTATTTTAGATTTATTTTGTTTATTCTTTAGCTAGTGGATTGGGGTGGGCAGGAGGAGGGAGCGTTAGCAGGTTATTGGCACATAAATACACTGATGTGACACTTTCCTATGTGTTCTCACAGTGGGTGGATGGAGATCAGTCCTAGGTAACTTCCTCTACTCTGTATGCATCTACAAGCTGTTAGGCTTTGACTATGGAGAGGTTTCTCTTTGCTACCTAAAGTTAATCAAGGTCTGTGTTTTTCAGCTCCAAGATAGTAAATGTAAATCAAAAATATCCTCAAATAATAGTTTGGCATAACTTTACCTTGCAAAAAGCCGGTCCAGTTTCTTATGTTTGTCTACCCATTAGATGCTGGCATGTTGGTTAACCAGCAGGCCCATAGGTGGTTGTACCTATTTCATATTTCTGTCATATTCAAAATGAACGGATCACTGGTGGCAGCACTGCAGACGTAATCTATGGAAATTTCTAGTGAGAATCCCTATAGGTACACAAACAACACGATCGTCTTAAAAACACTACAACAAAGAAGCTGTATTTGAGTTAATATAAGACAATTCCCAAATTTGGATATTTAGTTTATTACAATTCCATATGCCATAGCATGTAGTGGCTTTATTTTCAATTTTCATACTATACACAAATTACAGTATTTTACACTGAATACTGAATACAGTATTCAGCTCTAGTATGTTTGGCACGGAGGGGTTTGCACTTGCTGCTCTGTTGTATTTTTCCCTTTGCTAGGAACTGAATATTTTATGTTGTGATAATTCCTCACTGGTAATGAAATGCCAAGCAGGCTTTGTGCTGCACTGTCCTTGGGATTAGGGATGAAAGGTCAGCAATCCTACTATTGCTCAGACAGATTAATGGTGCCCTCAGAAAACTACAGAATCCATTTGCATGGCTTGGCAAAGTTCTGTGAAGTGCACTAACAAAAAGTAAGCTCCCTTCTAAAATGAGTCATAAGCTGCATAGTACCACTTAGGCTGTGGGAGCCATGAAACCACAGTGTGCAGATTTCTTAGTTCAAAGACAATAGACACTTCAGCGTTCTCACATAGGTGCGTTCTCACCCTAGGCATAAAGGGAAAACGCACTCATCTTGTCCAGGCGCTCTACAGGTTGTGAGCCCACTGCGTGTGTAGTATGGTAAGACCTGTTGCCTGAACGCGCTCCATCTCCATTTCTCTGTCGGGCACTTTACATAAGGGCTTTCGCCTTTGCGCCTGCCGCCCCGGCTCACGGAGCACACCGCTGCGCCTGCCGTTGCCTGGTAACTGTGGTCAGTGTGAACGAGGAGGAGTGGAAGACATGCATGACAAACGTTGTTTACCAGCGAGCGGCCGAGCGTGGCCTACATTTTTATAAGTCTTTGCAAATGCAATGTAACACCTGTGTAGCTCCAGCATCTTCTGGGCCAGTCTTCTGGGTCACTTTTGGGGTGTTTTAGCAAGGTATGGTAGTTGGGCTAAGTTGAAGTGCTGGATTTGCAGAACTCTGTAAAACCTGAGAGGAAACGGTCTGGGGAATTAATCTCTCGCCTTGTCCTGAAATGCTTCATTGTGCTCAGTTCCTGATTAAAAATTGCAGCTAAAATTTTAGCTGCAATTTGTGAATCTAGTCAAATGTCATCAGACAGTGCAGTGAGCACATATACAGTAAGTGGAGGATTTCAGTCATGGTAAACCAGACAGGGTGAAGGGTTAGGGGCCGCAGGGTGCTGAGGTCGTGCTACTCTTTTTCCACCAATGCATCCTGGTGCCATCACTTCCCCAGGTATGTGGTACACATGTGTCTGGCTGTCCACACCGTTTAACAAAAATCTCTATGTTAAATGCCATATTTGGTGTATCCATTAGACAGAGATAAGTGCTGTGATCTGCTTCAACAAATGGGGTTTTTAAAAGTAAGATTCAATTAGAAATTTTAAAACTCCTGGTAGCAGAATTGCTAAAAACTTAGTGTAGGGTCTTAGTCAAATGCTATTTTGGTATAACCATTCTAATAGTGTTTGTATCGCCTGAATCAACTAACAGGAATGAAACTTGGTGGGCCACGCATGTGACGTAAGCAAGGACGGGCATTATCGCCGTATCTGACTGACCCAACAGCCACGATTGCAGGCATTCAGTGAGCAATGATGTCCTCCATAAGTCATCCTGTTAGCATTGCCAAAGAATACAATGGTGTCATGACAGACTGTCATGGAGTGACTCAGAATGGCAGCGGGTCACCTTCAGTGATGAGTCCCACCCTTGTCTTGGTAGAGATGCCCAATGAATCCGTGTGTGGAGGCACCGTGATCAGCGCCAAGATGAACGGGTTATTGTCACGTGTCACACGTCCAGAAGGCCTGGTGTCACTCCACCTCCACCCCTACCGCACCATCTGCAGGAACTGTGTGAGGATATTCAAACTGCATGGGATGGATTATTGCAGGACACCATCAGGAACCTCTGGCATGTCTAAATGTATCATCATTTGTTGTTCCTGGTTCCTTTATCTTCCTTCCCAACAGACCTGCAATCCCACACCTCCTTCTGGGTGCAAGTATGGAGCCCTGTTTTAAGGCAGATGGAAATACAACATATCAGAGAAATTATGGCTATAGACAGTTGACCATGAAAGTCCTTTTGATGGAGCTGGGTTATATGTGGTTACCATGACTTCCATTCACTGATAATTCCTCTGCTGAGGTTTAAGACTATATTGACTCTGACAGTTCTTTGCATGACTAAGCATGTCTTGGTCAAATTGATGTCCAAAACAGGCCTCAAAGGATTTGACCTAATCCCCACTTCATACCCGAAGACTGAACATGCAAGAATTGACTGAAGCACTCTGAGTCGCCCAGCACCACACCCCCTACCTCGAGGGGCCTCCGCTGACTCTGGACATCATGAAGAACAGCCTGATCTTGTCATCTGTAGAAATGGGTTTGCATATACTTACTCCTCTGATTTCCCCTGCCGGACAAGCCATCCATCTTTCGAATGAACACATAGCGGAGCCGGTCCCCAGGGACAGCCGGAAGATGCCAGTCAGATCACTGGTCTCCATGGCTACAGTGTCCTCCTTTAAACATAGCTGGCTGTGTCTTGTGTGTTAATGTCAGATTCCAGTATTAATTTATTGTCTGTTCATGTTATTATTCATCTGGAACCTGAGAATTCACACCTTAACGTAAATGCGTGGTTACCTGACAGTCTGAAGCAGGAAGACTTGTTTGTTCACACCAAATATCCTCTGGTGTGAATTCACACTAAGCCCCTATCCCATATCCAGGACCTACTCTCTTAATGACGAGAAGAACATGTGCAACTGACATAATAAAAATAGCCTCTAAAAACACTTGCATAAATGTTCACTTGCTTGCTCAGATACAAAGACCTACTTATGCACAGCTGAAGCAGTAAGTCATGAGGGGGGCTGTGTTTTAGTCCTTGGACCACTGTAATTTTGTATTTTCCATTTCATTTTGCTTTCTCGAGATAAGACAGGAAATAAGACAGTGGCGTTCTCTCCCATCTGGCCCAACATGGAGCTCTCAACAATCCGAAGATTGGCCACTTTGCTTTCAAGCAGCTTGAGCAGGTGATAATCAGAAAAGTTTTGGATTTGTTAAACCATCTGTCAAGATCAAAGCTAACAATATGTGGGGCTTCTGCAACAGGCCTCAGTCCTGGGGAATGTGGAGGATTTGGAGCTGCTTGGTTCTGGGAAGGGTTATGCTGAGTTTGGTGCTGACACAGCCAAGCTTTCATACTGGATTCATGTTGCCCTTCATAAAGCAGCAAACTTCCAGACTTGCAGGACATCTACCACTCCCACTGCCTGAGGAAAATCCAAAAGATCCGGTTGGACTGTAGCCACCCAGCACACAGCCTGTTCACCTTACGGCCATCAGGCAGGAGGTACCGCAGCATCCAGGCCAGAACAAACCGGCTAATGAACAGTTTTTACCCACAGGCCATCAGGTTCCTGAACAAGCTGTGAGCCTTTCACCAATACCACCAACACCATCAATACCACCAACACACCAATACCACCAACACCATCAATACCACCAATACACCAACACCACCAATACCACCAATACCACCAACACCACCAATACCACCACCACCACCAACACCACCAACACCACCAATACCACCATTACCACCAATACACCAATACCACCAACACCACCATTACCACCAATACCACCAACACCACCAATACCACCATTACCACCAATACACCAATACCACCAATACACCAATACCACCAACACCACAATACCACCAACACCACCAGTACCACCAGTACCACCAACACCACCAATACCACCAATACCACTGCACTCTGACACTTAATATTAATAATAATAAATATATCACCGCTATGGACAATATCACGAGTCACTTTAAATAACAGACATTTCCCTGTTTCAACCTTTTTCTGCTGTATCTGTAATAATTTCAGTTAAACACAGTATTAAATATAGGAGTGACAGCAGAGATGAAGAACTTTGGGATGAGCCAGAGCTTTGATTGTAAGCCAGGCCTTTTTGTCCGACATCCGTGTTTGGCCTCACAAATGCTCTTTTGATTAAATGGCCATAAGTTCCCACAGTCACACTCCAAAATCTCACAGAAAACTTTCCCAGGAGAGTGGAGGCTGTCATGGCTGAAAATGGGGGGCCAACTCCATATTAAGGGCCATGGCTTTGAAATGGGATTTCCATACATGTGATCATATACATGTGATGGTCAGGTGTTTACATACGTCCAATATAGTGTATGTTGGTGTCTTTAAGTACTGTGTTTTGATGTTGTATTTTTTGCCATATTGCCCAGCCCTATATGTATAAGCTCATTTTTTACGAGAGCTTGGCACAGTCGTCTACTTCTTATAAAGTCACATGCAAAAGTTTGACATTCAAAAGTTTAAACACCCCTGTTCAAACTACATGTTTCTGACTGATGACTTTCTAATGTTGTAATTATGCATCCACTATATATCCTGTAAATACGGCATCGTTCCTGCAAATTTCAGTGCACATTTTTTACTTACTTATTACTACTTATTTGTTGAATTTAACAGATTGGGAACAAAATATTTAATGTGCCACGACATATGCAGGGACCACATTTTGTTAGTTTGATTGTTTGTTAAATTCAGCAAATAAAAAGTACTTGTGCACTAAAATGCACAGAGGTGTATTACTGCAGAGGACGTGTTAACTTATTTTCACTTAGGAGTGCCCAAACATTTATGGCTGTATGTGGTAAAGGTGTTCTAAGATCTTAACTGGTCTTAACTGTATCTCTAGCTTTGGTCTGAAGGTGTTTAATTAGAAGGTAAAATAGTGAAAATAAAGTGCTGTATTGAGTGCAGCTACAAATAATAGAATTAGTTTTTATGTTGATTGAGCATTGTGTCTGTGTACAGCACTGCTTTAGAGTTTTCAAGTGCTGTAGCAAATTGGTATGTATTAGTGGTAGTAATACTATTACCATTAGGATATTGTCAGTCAGCAGGGAATATACATAAGCCTTATTTGATCAATATTATGGATATTTCTCTTAGTGGACTTCAGTCAGTGAGGTATTTAGGACTAGTAGTTGAAGGGAGATTGAATGTGTGTGTGTGTGTGTGTGTGTGTGTTTGTGTTTGTGTTTGTGTGTGTGTATGCTGCACATCTTGAACATTGAAAGGAAGTATTAGCAAGGCTAATTAGATGGAAAATTAAAACAAATGGTTACCCATTGCCTGCAGCTTCATTGCTGTGACATCCAGTTTGGACCATTTACATTTCATTATCTTGGTGTTACAGTGATTACACAGTGAGTTTAGCAAGAAGTATCAGATTACATTGTGCAGTTTCCCGGTGTGCACTAAACCAGCTCTAATTATGCCATAATTCTTCAATTTTGTACAGTCCAGATTTTAAAACATCACATAACCATAACCTTATACATCACATAACATAATACATCACATAATCTTATACATCACATATTACATCAGACAACCTTATACATCACATAACATAATACATCACATAACTGTATACATCACATTACCTTATACATCACATAACCATAACCGTATACATCACATCACATAATACATCACATAACCTTATACATCACATTACCTTATACATTACATAACCATATACATCACATGACCATATACATCACATGACCTTATACATCACATGACCTTATACATCACATAACCATATACATCACATGACCTTATACATTACATAACCATATACATCACATGACCTTATACATCACATAACCATATACATCACCTTACCTTATACATTACATAACCATATACATCACATAACCATATACGTCACATTACCTTATACATCACATAACCATATACATCACATTACCTTATACATTACACAATGTTATACATCACATAACATCAGAAGTTGTATTAAGTTAAAAATGAGACAGAGTCATTATATGCAGGATGTTTGTATGATGATTATAGTCCCAGTAGAACACCAGGGACGTGATTCTCTAATGATTTTATTCTGGGAAGAAAACAGAAACGTAGTCTCTTCCTGCCTTTCCAGCACAGGAGAATAGG
Organism: Semaprochilodus insignis; assembly: GCA_034552555.1. Lineage (NCBI taxonomy): Eukaryota > Metazoa > Chordata > Actinopteri > Characiformes > Prochilodontidae > Semaprochilodus > Semaprochilodus insignis. The sequence continues at coordinate 1,473,106 of CM067477.1, forward strand.
AACTTCTGCCAACCAAGCCAGTCAGTGCCCCTAACTGGTTCACTGGTTCCCCTTTGTACACATTAAACAGTGCCCTGGTGCTATTTTGGGCCCTGGCAAATGTCTGCTATACTGTTTGTTAGCTAAAAAATAAAATATTTAATGTTTATTCTGTTATCAGATTAACTAGAACACTGGTATGTTCTAGTTAATGAAGTGTTGTGACTTTGTGTTGTGTTGCTACTGAGCAATGAAGAGACATTTGAAAAACTTTAAAACATGTCATACCTCTACACAAAGATGCCCATGTATAGACAAAGCACACACATTGATATTAGTTGCAGCTTTGCTGATATAATAAAAACATGTACAACTTACCGCTATAAAGGCATGTTCCTCCTTCAGTTATTCCATAACTACTTTAATATGAACATTGACATTGCATTAATATTATTAAACCATGTCAATCGCATGGGCTCCGTCAGCAAAAGAGATTTGTGCTCACTTATGGAACTAGCAAAATACCGTAACCTCTAGGTGTCACTAAATATCCCAGTCACATTTATTCCTAAACCCACTGTGGTGGTGGTGTTGCGAGTGGTCGGTGTAATGAGGCTGCCACAAGAAATTCTGAGAGACACTCCAGTTGGGTCCAGTTGAACTCCAGAATTTATTTGATAACTCACGTGTGTTTTAACACAAGTTTCAAACAGGAAAAGAAAAATAATATAAAACGGTTACTAGGCTCCTTTCAACCTGTAATAATACTTTCCATTGGGACTAGTACATTTCTGGGTTTAGGACGCCATCGAGTCCCCCCCCCAACTAACGCGTGTGCACCTAGCTGCACTTTAGCCCAACTGTCCACCATCTTCCCTCATGCCTCTTTCATACCCCATAAACCCCTCCCACTACTTGGAGCATACCATTGGCAGGGTTACACGAAAGAGCATAGGACAGAATGTCAATTCCCACAGTTCACCTGATCATTGACAGTCTATACATTCAACATCGGAGCTCATATGATAATTATCTTTGTACACTTCCAGGTGTTACACAAAGCTAGCTTACTGAATTATAATATTAACTAAATATTACCCAGGTGTAGGAGTAGTAGGATGTCACTGTGATGTGTCTGGCGCCTTGACATTATCACACCCACCAAGCATGTTTGAGGAACCTTGTCTAATTAGTTAGCTACATGAGCTATATCGCGGTCCCTTAGTTCTGCAGTTACAGACTGTAGTCCATCTGTTTTTCTGCATACTCTGTAAGTCCACTTTACCATGTCCTTCAAGTCCCCCACAGAGCAGGTATCATTCCACACTACAGTGACACTTATCTGGTGGTGGTGTGTTAATGTATGTTGTGCTGGTACAAGTGGATTGGACACAGCAGTGCTGCTGGAATTTTGACACTGTGTCCACTCACTGCCCACTCCTACCTTGTTGGTCCATCTAGTAGACGATAGCTCTTCTGTTGCTGCACAGTTTGGTCATCTTCTAGTCCTTTGTTAGTGGTCACAGGATACTGATCACAGGATGCTGTTGGCTGGATAGTTTTGGTTGGTGGACTACACTCAGTCCAGCAGTGACGCTGAGGTGTTTAAACACTCCAGCAGCACTGCTGTGTCTGATCCACTCAAACCAGAACCACACACACAACGCCCCAATGTCAGCGTACGGAATGTTTGTGTTGTTTTATGTAACAAAAGCTCAATGATTCATTTTCCATGACCATTTTCCAATTTCTTTTCATCTCTCAGAATTATGCAGGTTGTTATGACACCGTGCCTTTAAGACCAATATTTGTAAATAACTTTTTTAATTTTGCCTCATTGAGAAAGCAGGGTGGAATGCAACACTCCTTATAACTGCAAGTGAATGGGCAGGGCTAAACTGCTGTAGGGTGAATAGGTGGATATATGGAAATGGTGTTGGGTTTGTGATGTCACAAAAACAATTCATTCAAAGCTCCAATTCCATACGTGCATGACTGCATGGACTTGAACGTGAACATTAGGCTTTGAGACCTCAACAGAGTTTGTGTACTACATTAAGCTCTTTCATTTAAGTGAGATGCAGTTTTTCATGATACTGACCCTTTAAACTCGGAGTCGGATTAAGGTTCAGAGAATGTCACATGGTTGTTTTTGACCCTGTTTGACAGTCTGGTTCCTTGTATATGAATAACACATCAGTAGCTGATGGAGGAGTAAATATTCACAGTGATCACAGCGGGATGTTTGTGTGTGGACATTTGTCCAGTTCTGCACCATCTGCTACATTCAGCTGTGCGGTGAGGTTGTCTAAAATGGGATTCTGGGGCAAAGGGAAAGACTGTATGTTTTTGTTGTGGTGGTGTTTTAGTCACACTGTGTAAGAAGTTAGTTGGCAGCTGTACTAGGAACATATTTGCGGCTCCCAGAAGCATCTGAGATATCAAAAAGACAAGCGCTTTTACCCTATAAGACGGTCCTTCTAGGCTGAAACCAGCGCTCTTTTCTCCGCTGCCCTTAGCTGGACTTTCTTTATTGAGAACACAATCATCAAATCCCTTTCTCTTTCTCTCTTTCCCTGCTGGGGAGAAACGCTGTTGATTTCAGCCCTGGTTTGAACCCTTTTGGTGTGTTTAGTCGGCGAAGTGGGGAAAAAAAATCAATTTCTTCACAAATGAGAAGCTCTGAAATCCTCCAGGCTGATTTCATCACCCAGCAGCTGAAAGCAGAAACTGCTGTGTGGCAGCTTGATTGCAGATTTTCCACCCTTTGTAGTGCTCTCCCCCCAAAAAGAGGTGATGGGCTGAGAATTGCTTGGCTGTTAACTGCTCCTCTGTCACATCGTGTTAGCCTTTTCAGAGAGATATTATAGAGTGGTATCGCTGTTATGTGCAGGTGCCTCCTGAAATCAGTTTCTTTTTTAAGCACCTCCTGCCATCACATGTTTGTTTGAGAGGTTTCCATTATAACTGATATTTATCTATTATTATATATGGTATATTATTGTCATGAGGTGATCTGTGTATTGATACACACCACATATTTTCACAGTAGATGTTTATGGTTTACTCTTGTAGTTTTTTTTTTTGTTTTTTTTTTAATAGGCAGGAAGCTTTAAACTTGAAATTCATCTTTTTTTCAAAGCTGATAAGACGATGTGGCAGATTGGTCTAATAGCCTACCCTTTTCCCAGTTCATTAATTCTAATTATGCAACTCAAATTACAATTCCGTTGGCTGGATAACTGCATAAATTCTGGTTTTACATTGGTTACTGTGTGAAAACATGTGTTATTGCATGTTGCAGTAGGCTAGTGTGAACATCACAGCTTTCCAAAAAGCCTAAAATCAAAAACAAAACGTCCAGCGTTGCCGCCACAGTCTGCTTAAAAATCCTGGACACACAGCGATATAGAATATATCTTCAGCGGACAGCTAGCTATGCTCATTATGCAGTTTAAGGTACATACATGTCAGTTCAGCCACATAACCGAATATTCTCATGACGTTGCAGTGCTGCCTAAAGCCTAGACATCTCGTCAACAGTGCACCTTTCTGAAGCAGGTGTCCTAAAGTGGAGGGTAATCACAACCAATCAGATCCTTTCTTTGTATACAAATAGTTTGACTGGATAAAAGGAAACAGATTAAACTTCATAAGAAATAGAAACTCAGGGAAATTCCAGACAGGTGTCAACCGTACTTACGTTATGGGCACTAACAACATTATTGTCTTTGTCTGTTGCTGTCAAATCAAATCAAATCAAATCCCAGTCGAAAATATCAAAAGTTTCTCTGCGGTTTAAGAACTTTAATCGTCTCTTATTTTAAACCATAGCAACGCAGCTAGGTTCACTATTTTGTATGGTTATAATAAGGCTCCATTTATCCAGACGGAGAAATCTAATATCGAGCATGATGTAAACTGCAACTTATCTCAAGATGTTCATTTTGGCAAGAAATTCAAGTTTTAGGAAATAACACGAAGCTGTGCTTGTAAAGTGTGACTAGATAATGTCACTTGGCAAAGTCTCATAGACCTGGAACATAAAACCCTTTTGAAAGAAAAAGTAAAAGAAAGTTTTAAAGAAAACAGATATGCAATAGAGAGTATTTAAAAATATATTTATAATATATAATAATGAGGCAGAAAAATAGATAATCAAGGAATCTCAGTTCCCTCCGAGCAGAACCAATATTTTAAACTTTCTGTTCTTGTGTTCCAACAACTGTAGTTGCATTCCTAATAATAAGGGCATTTACACAAACGTGCTATGGGATTTAACCCTTCATGAATCTAAATATTTCTCCAAAATATAGCTATGAAAGTTGTTTGCTGTCAGAAAAGTTGTCACGCGCCCGTCTAACCCTACACGGGCCTTGCCGCCTGTGGACTCCATTTCCCAGAACCCCTCGGATTCCCACGTGACCTCTCACTCACAGCTGGCGGCCAATCGCAGAGCAGCATCGCCATGGTGCTGATGGTTTTCAGCTAGCACTAGCTCTTTATGAACTGTTCAGTCTTTCAACCTCTCGCGAAGTAACGTGTCTGTTTTGTAGTGCTTACCAAGCCGTTGGTTTTCTTCCTGTATTTGGTTTTCGGACCCTTGCTCTGTTTTTTTGACTACGTCTCTGGTTTTGTCCTTCGTTGTTGTTGTTTGCCGGCCACTGACTTCCTGCCTGTTTTGACCCCGCTTTTTCTGTGCCCTATTCTAAATAAACTCTTTAGCCCTTCCGCGCTCGTCCTGATTTGCCCAACCCTGACAAAAGTTAGTTAATTCCCTTTCTAAAAAAATGTATTAAATGGAATATATATTGCCCATTGTCACACTATTATCTATTAGGTTGTGATTACCAAATGATTCTGTAGTCCAAAGACAAAAAAATACAATGCACATGCCAAATAAATCCTGTAAAAATGATAGACCAGTAGGCTTCACAAAAAAGCAGCTGGTAACAGATTAAATGAATTTCTGCTCTGGAAAACTTAAGTGCAGTTTGTTGTGGCTACATCTTGCACACGGATCCATATCACATGAACTCATTGAGCTTCTCCTACATCGACATCATGTTCCCAACAAAATCAAAGACCTTATTCCAGACTATTACGGTAATTTCAGGCCAAGAACCAATTCTGGGTCCAGCACATCAGCCCAGCATCGGCTAGAGAAAGGCATTATAACAGACTGCACCATCTCTGTCATCATTTTCACCCTTGCCATAAACATGATTGTCAAGTGAGCAGGGGTAGAATGCAGGGGCCTTTTGGCCAAGGCTGGAATGTGACAGCCACCAATAAGAGCGTTCATTTATAACCTGACTGTTGCTATGGTGGGTACTCCCTACAAAACACCTGCTCAAGAGCCTCAAGAAGATCTTTGATTACAACTTCAGCGCTTCCATCAGAAAAACAGCCAAGAGTTCGAGGCCTGGGTGAACAAAACAGACCTGCTGGGGAGGTTTAAGGCTTTTACCAGCATTTACCAGGTGTATGCAGTGCCCATAATGACAGTCAGGTCTGTGGAGAGGAAGATCAGCAACTACCTGCAAAGATGACTGGAACTACTTCACATTCTGAGCAGCACTGCTCCATATGGCACCAGTAATATGCTGGCACCAGAAGAGTTCATGCTGTCGCAGACATAGAAAGCTCTTCAGCACAGAGTACATTTCAATGATCCAAAAGACGTATCTTCCGGCTTGCAGGCTTGAACTGGAAGGAAATTGGAAACAGACAAACCTCCGGAGGAGTCAGGGCTGAGGTAGAAGGCAACGGGGTCCATGGGAAAGTTTGCTGCAATGAAATATGTCCTGTCCAACATCTGACGAGCAGACTACCATTGTATTAGGTTCTTGGTCAGTCTACAAGCTGTCTGAAGTTCAGGCATCTTTACATCTGGGGCAAAAGTTTTTGCTACTAGGCATCTCCAGGGAGGCAAAGAGAAAGGCCTCAGATCCACTACTGAAGCTATGGAGAAAGCCACCAGGTGGCTTTGGAGTAAGAGGGCAGATCTGCGGGCGAGTGCTGCTGGGACGCAGCTGGGTCACCAGGGTGTGGGTGTTTGATGTCGTTGAAAGACCCAAAACAACCAATGACCTCGGGTTACATCACAGATGATGCATTCCAGTGCATCTATAAGATCCTTCATCTTGCAGTATGTTTGCGCTTCAGTGCCATATTTGTTCTTAGCAAAATACCATTTGCTTCTGCCTGTTATTATTTTCTCTCAGTTCCTCCCTAATTATAATCCGATTCTGTAACGTGCTGACTGAAGATACAGAAGGTTAACGGGATTCTGTCATCATTTAAAATGCAAATTGACAAGCAACCAATAATAGTATGCTTTGGTGGTTAATAAATAATGATAGAATTGGATGCTGTCTGTTTAGTACGTATACTAATCACTCAAAAGAGGAAAAGTTTTCAAAGTGATTTCCGATTAGTGGAGACTGTCAGCAGTCATTATAAGACTAAAACCCTTTTTACTCTGACATTTATAATCCCTTTTATAAAACGCATTATTCTTAAGAAAACCTCAACATTTTAGCTCCTCTGTCTCTCCTCTTCTTATTTGATTATGTAATGTAAGTATCAATCACTTTTTGCATTACTCATTCACAATCAATTTTTACACCTGATCTAACTGTACATACTTTTTGGGCATATATTATAAATATTAGGCATTTCTCTGAATTTCAGACTTTTCAATCCAAATGTTTTATGCTTATTTCCAGAAGTTGCCGAAAAAGAGGTGTTCAGAAAACCCTAAATTCGATAGTGCAACATGCTTTGACAACACTAACCGCCAATTCTGGGATGTCAGAAGGGAAATGCCCGCATTAGCTAGCACTGTGCTAAGTGTTGAGGAGAGACAGGGGCTCCTACCCTAAAAGAGAGTGCAAGACCAATTGTGTTCTCTGGGACTCTCAATCATGTGTGGCTGTCAGATCGAACTCATGCTCTCCTGATAGTAGATTTTTCTGCCATAGAAAATGAATTGTTTATGGCAATTGAGGCTCTAAAATAACTAGTTCAGAAGGTCCATTGTTTCATGTGGTAATAGAAGTGAGATGGCATGGAGGGCATGACATGTGGAAAATCTGTGGAAAACATTGTGCACAGGCTGCACGGGCAGCACGGACACCAGGATGTTGTAAACCCTGCAGAGGGACTGGCCTGTGCACCCTCTGCATCCCGCCTCAATGGGCTTGCATTTTCCTTGCTAGCCATTGCTTTGGCACTGTTCCACCAACTCAGCTTACTTTGCCCTCTTCCTCTAGTTGGCCTCCTACATGCCCTTCTCCCAAGGAGCAGTGAGTTCTAGGAGTATGTTCTGCTTGGAAGCTTCTGAGGTCACTACAATATCTGGCCTAGGCGTTGTTGTGGCAGCAGTTTCTGGGAACTTCAGTTGTTTCTCCAGGTCAACTTTCAGCTCCCAGTCCTGTACTGTTGCTAACAGGCCTGAGGAAGCGGTCCTGGGATCTGATGATATCTTCTCCCCAGCCCCGACGAAGCAGTGGTCTTCTTCAGAATCAGGATCAGAATCAGAATCAAGCTTTATTTGCCAAGTATGTTCACACATACAAGGAATTTGTCTTTGGTTACATTAGCTCATACAGTGCTGTGTTCACTGGGCAGAGGTACTTGCAGTGGCTAATCCCACTGTGGATGGCGTCTGCTAAGGCCTTCAGGACTTGGTCATGGCACCCCCAAACCTTATTAATCTACTGAAACCCATCTGGATGATCTGAGGTCAGGATGCTCACAGTACATTTAAGAAATAGTTATGGGGTCCATTTGCATATTGCAACCTTTGGCAACATCCAAGACCAATTCTGCAATATTCATTAACAAATATATTGTGCAGCTCTACGCTGGTGAATACCATAGGGTATCTGGACATCTTTGCCAGGAATCATTCTAGGAACATGACAGTGCATTCATCTTAATTCATTGACCTGCCCAATGACCACATCTCAGTCCAGTTTGCAAGACTAGATGCAACATTCTATTCGAAGCACAAATCCACTGCCAGAAAAAATCAATACACCTGTGCAAACTACTGCAGTCTGCAGAACACTTTTGACACTTCATTGAGTGTATGCCCAGTTGTTCAGAGGGCAAAAGGGAGTGCAATGCTACCCCTACTTTTTGTTCCATGCTTAAACCTTTAACAAACACAATACAAATACTAAGTACTATGAAAAAGGAAGCACAAAAATAGATAATAAATAAACATAAATAAAAATATTGTATGATATTTAGAGTGTATAAACATTTTGAGATGTGATAATTTGGACAAAATAAAACCCTCATGTGTATACCTTCCTGACTTTGACTATATTTTTGTATTACATGCATGTTTTAGAGATCAATATTACAAAGTCCAAAAAGTATGTTTCACTTTAACGGCTTCCTATTGACTTCTATTAGTGCCACTGTCAGTTCAATATGTCTTTTGAGTCAACATGTTTTCTCTCATACTACATGCATTGGAGTTATTGCCTGGGCTAAATGAACATATGATACTAATTAGACAGATAGAGATGAGCTTGAAAAGTATTGGAGTACATTTATCAAGTTGTAGCTCAGCTGTGCATTTTACTTGTGTCACAGCTCTCAGGGGGTTTATCAGTTTTCCTGGTCTATCGCATCACAATCAACTCTGGAAGGGACTGAAAACTAGATGTTTCTGACATGTCACTCAAAATTCTGAATATATTTTCAATGGTGTGCTGTTACCTAAGCCAGGCATGTCTGAAAATGGAGGCTAAACCTGTTCAGCTCTTGTCATCTACAGTCACTCAGGTAATCATCTTCAGTGTTAGATGTGCTAGAGAAATACTCAAAAACCATTGAATTAAAAATTCCTGTGGGTGGTTATAAGCCACTTAAGAGCTCATTTTAAGATGAATTAGGATGAGTAGTAGAGTTTGGAGCCATGCTAGGGCTCTGGACAATCAGTCTTTCACTGATTACATTGGACGGGAAGCACAATACCTATCCTCTTGAAATAAGGCCATTTCTCTGATGAAGCCCGAAAAGATATCGCGACGTAAGTGGATGACAAAGAGACGGCATGGTGTTTCATCATGTGTAGTCTCCAACTGCTTTTGAGGAACCTACTAATATTGTGAATTCCCATAAAATGATACTTTCTGGGGCAGTTTTTGCATGTGAGCTGAAGCTTTTGTGATGTCCCATGCAGTCCCCTGAAATAAAACTTAAATTGTATTGAAAGCCATTGGTAGATCTTAAGCATGCTGTGAAATTCACAAAACTAGAAGTGCTCAGCAAGGAAGAAGGGCTTATTTAAGGTAATATAATATAAAGGTATATTCACTTTTGCAAAAAAAAAAAATAAATGTTTACATTGTTTCATGTTATGTCAAGTGCAAGGCCGAAAGCTGTTACAGGTTAGTGTCTGGTCCCAAACACCAAAGATTCAGGGAATCTTTAGAAGCCTCAGTCAGTATAGAACAAGGCCAGAAACAACTGTTGAAAGTGTGTGACCCTCAAGCCCTGGCATTGCATGAGAAACCGTCGTGCTGCTGTGTTAAATATAGCCACATGTGCAGTAGTAGGGGTACTTTAAAAAAACATCTTTACACAGGGGTTAAACAGGGGTACTTTTAAAAAACATTGTCATTTATTACTCTTTATCAATGTTTAGAATTGTATTTTCAGATCTACTATCTATGTATAATATACATAAAGTTTTTCTCATGCTATACATCTGCATTCACGCTCTATCTGAAATGTTCTGTTTAAGACAAACAGTGCAGCATTTACATTCTGGTGCTATCAAATTTCCAGAAAATCTCTAGTCTTGTCCAAAAGTGTTCATGCTAATCATTGTTAGAACAGCACTTAAGGTTAGCACTTGAACTCTATAAGCATGTTATGATGGTTGAGGTGTTTCTTCTTTGCATGCTTTGATATTTATTAGGCAAGTCGAAGGTCTCACACTAACTGCCATCGTTCACCACTGCTGGAGACACATTTCACCACTAAGTGTAAATGATTATGATAGAAATCTCATCAGGTTATAATCCAGACACAAGAAACATGAAACAACCAGGTGCAAGGAGTGTTTAAGGTCTGGGTTTATAGGTTTTTCTATGTTCACAGAGACAGGAGTCTGGTCTTTTGCATGAGTGGAAACACCTTTCTTGGATTGTGGGCAATGGAAGAAGCATCCATCCATTATTGCCTGAAGTAATACATCCAAACCTACATCAGCCTAGTGAGTAATAGCCATGCAGCTATGTGTAACCCTGGGCATTAAAAAGAACTTTTAATTAAATTAGTGCCAATATCAGTTCATTTAGACACTGTCACTTTAAAAGATAAATAAATAAATAATTTAGATAGATCGCAACTCTGTTTGAGAAGTATTCCTAAGTTTTGGAGTATTGGAGCAATAAACAATATCGGATTGGGTGATTACAGTGTCAATCAAGGTTTCCCCTGTTCTGATTGGTTGTGGGGAAAGGCGGAAGTGGGGGAGAGAGTAGCACGAGAGAGACGAAGGAGAACGGCAAGGAGGGCGCGGGCAGAAGTGGAGTAAAAGTGAGTTTAAGCAGTGTACAGACCTATTTTTTTCCCCTCAAGAGATGTTTATAAGCAGTTTACAAGATCTATTTTCTTGGTATAAGCGGGTTTTATTTAAGTTACAACCGTGTTTTAAGTTGGATAAGACACGGCGGTTGGCTGCTGGAGCTAGCTAGCTAAGTGTTGTGGACTTCGTGCTTGCAATCTGCAGCTCACGTGCATGGACTAGTTCGCTCTGCATCGTTCTGACTGAGTATCAGCCCGAGAGCCAAGGTCAGATAGCCCCCACTGTGACCGGAAAAGCAGTGTGGGTCCTCTGACGAAGATTGCCCCGTTTTTGCTGCATCCTGCTCTGCTCAGTAAGCGGCGAAGACAAGTTTCTCCCACCGTGCCTCGTCTGCTCCGTTCTCCTGCTGCCACTGAACTGTAAGTCAGATCTCTCTCCATGCTTAGGAAGGGGCTAGTTCTTTAGCCACACCGCCCGCTAGCATCACCCACCAGCAGGGCTGCTCTGGTCTGTTGTTGTTGTTGTTGGGGTGTGTGTGTGTGTGTGTGTGTGTGTGTGTGTGTGAGTGAGAGAGAGAGAGTGTGTGGGAGTGTGGGGTCCATATTTGAGTGTCTCTGTACTTTAAGTCTCGTTAAGTTGCCATGATCATGTTTGGGTAAATCCACTGTGCTCAGGCGGTAGTTTGTGTTTACGTCCTGCTCATTTCCGAAGAAGGTTTCATTTCAAGTTTAGGGAAGTGCAAACAAATTTGGATATTATTGGTGATATCTAAAGGTATTTTTGATATTATTTAAAGGTGTGTTTTGTATTACGTAATCTTATTTTTGTCCGAAGAGGCTGAACTTTTTTTTTTCTTTATTTTACTAAACACCTGTTTATTGTTTTTCTACTTCAGTCCAGTTAAAACTTTAAGTACACATCTACATCTATTTAAAAACGGTAAAGCCAGTTAATAATTTCACTCTATAAGTGTGTCTGGTTCAAGTTATTTTTATTCGTATACATTGATAACTTGGTCGAGTATTTCATTCTCGTGGGTCCTAAAACTTGATGATTTTCAACAAACCCTCACCCTCTATATTAAATCATATCGGTGAATAGGGGGCACGAGGGCTACATATGTTTGACAGGGGTTAATCAGTGTTGCCTGGTGTCCTCTCAGCTGCATTCATTGTCTGCGTAAAACGTGAGATTTGATACATTAGATTTGAATAGTGAGATTGCATAGCAACTGTCCTCCCAACCCTAACCTCTACATCCATGGAAGAGACTGTTCTAGCTGCTCACTGCAGTCAGGCCACTTACTTCAAATGGAAAGACCAAATTAATTTTACAGTATAAAACTAAAAGAGATGAGGATAATGATATCAAGCAGTAAAAAACAGGTATGGAGACACAAAATAAGAGACACAAAAGAAAAACATTAATGCCAAAAAATGGGACAATAAGTGCTTATTTTATGCATGATTGCATCACCCTTTTTGCAGCCATTAATTTCTGAATGAATAAATATTTGCCAAAAAAAAAGAATTAGAACAATAATAAGTTGATAAGATGAAACAATACATCCTTTTGTTTTAAATACAGATCAAAGCCAAAGTCAGTGCTTTTTGTGTTTTTATTTGCATTTAATATTCTGTTCCAACCTTTTTGGAATTGGGTTTACAGCTGTATCAATCAAGAACCATTCTTAACATTGGAAAATGAATAGGTGAAAATACAGAATTAATTTTTCAACTGTCTATGTGTGGCAAAATGATGAAAGCAGAATTCGGGATAGGAAGATAAATTGTTGTTCTTGTTTATTATGCTTCATATCACAACATCAGACAGTCACAATGCTTTGAAAGATTACAGTATTTGAGGTTGTGCAGGACCTTGCTGAAGACGTGGGCGCTGAAGTTGACTTTCCGTTCACCACCTTCTTTTTAATTTTCTATTCCACCTTAAATGATGCTGAAGTTGCATCCTGCCATCTGTTTAAGGATGAACTTCATGAACCATGTCTGGTGTCTTCTGTTGATGTCTGCATTGACTACTAATAAATTGGGGTCTGATTATTATCTAAATCACAATTATAGACAAACACAATCTAACTAAAGTAATTACACACAAACAGTGTACTTTCCATGTCTTTCATTGAGCATATTGAGTAAATACCCACAGTGAAGGCTAGAAGAACTATCTAAAGTTGAATGGAGTCAACACTCAAGGTTATCCATTTGTACATGCTCTTAGTTCTACCGAGGTTAAAATGTATTTATTAATTTAAGGTATTTATTTTAAATGTGTATATTTTGAATGTACAATACAATTCTTGAAGCAGGGATTTCTTTATTGAGTGTTAATAGGGTGCAAGCAACCATGACATTTAGCATAAATGATATGTTAATATTTATAATATTTATAATATTATTAAATTATTAAATATTTATAATATATTTAGCCTAATTGTTTATGCTAGACCTGCATGCCTCATCTCTAAAATCACATAAATGGCAGAAAATATTTTATTAAATTTCATTGCATTGTATTTTTATAGCACATGCAGTGAGAAGAACCACCTCAATTGTTAGGATGGTATTGCTTATCGCCCTCCCTTTCTCTGGATTCCATGACTTCCCTGTCCATTTCAATTGCCACTTTTCCTTTTGTCCTTTTCTTTGTTACTGTGGAAGCAACTACCTGTAAAGGTGGACCTGTAAAGATGTTCAGATGTATAGTGGATCATCCATTCATGTTCTGATTTCACAGCAAGTAAGGTAATTACTGACACTTGGGTGCTTTATGGCAGACCTGAATATAAGGTGCCTGATAACACCTTGTTTATTGCCTCCTTAAGAAGCCCCCTGCTTCTTTTCAAGGATCTGATGAGGTGCGCTTTTCATTTGAGAAGGCGTCATCTGAACGCCCCCTCAGGCTGCTGTGGCCACCTCTGCTGAACCTTGACACAAAAGTACATGTGGCCCTCTGTGAGCAGGTGGGGGGTATGAGCTGGCTTTAATCACAGTGCGTGACCTAGCGGTTTCATGTTTGATCTGTTTAATTAGGGCCCATCCAATTGCTCACGCTAATGGCAAAGGAACATGTTCAGCATTAGAAGTGGAAGGACAAAACAAGCCACTGGAGTTTCCTAAAGATAGTAATAAGAGTCACGTCAAGTGTTTCAGCATCAACCTACATCAACACACATCGTTCATGNAATAAGAGTCACGTCAAGTGTTTCAGCATCAACCTACATCAACACACATCGTTCATGCTCTTATACTGTAGCAGACTCCAGCAGACAGTGAGAGGTTGGTGGAAAAAGGAGGTTATAGGAAGAGAGATCTGTGAGAGTGCTGATGTGTATGGGTCTCCTTTCACCGAGTTGTACTCTCAGGCTATCAGATGCAGTGCAGCCATGAGTGTGTCTGCTGCTCATGCATTATGCACTCCCCAGACACAAGAGGAGCAGGCAGGGTGTCAGCAGAGATGAGCTTGATCAGTTTGTACAAAAAGGTTCTGGGATGATATGTCCACCGGCACACGCGCTGATCTGAGATAGCACAGATGTAAAAGAGGCAAAGACATAACGAGAGAATGGACCTATTAGAGGAGACACCAGTGAACACTTCAAACACTATAAACTTGAGCAAGAATGAGACCCGTAATGTCTGATTCTGGATGAGGGGACTCCCCGTGTGAATGTCAGTGTTAAATGACCTGTTTTGGGTTTCAAACCAAACAGGGCGTACCATCAGGCCCTTGCAACTGGTCCAGAATGCAGCAGCTCGACTCGTCTTCAGTCTTCCCAAGTACACCCACATCACTCCACTGCTTCGCTCCCTTCACTGGCTCCCTGTAGCTGCACGCGTATCAGATTTAAAACTTTGATGCTGCCTACAAAGCCAAGAATGGGCCAGCTCCTCCCTACTTTATGGCATTGGTTAAGAGTCGATCTGTACCTCGAACCCTTCGAGCTTCAAGTACAGCTCGACTCGAACCGCCATCCCTGAAGATGCATGGAAGACAAGTGTCCAGACTCTTCTCTGTCCTGGAGCCCAGATGGTGGAATGAACTCCCACTGGCTGTCCGAACAGCTGAGCCTCTCACAGTCTTCAAACGCAGACTGAAGACCCGTCTCTGTGTGTATGTTGAAATACTTTGTTTTTGCACTTATACTGACCATAACCTTTCTTCTCTCTAGGTATGAGCGCGGGGTTGGGTTGCCAGGTAGTGCACTTATGCTTATGTATGTCTGTGTATTGTTCTCTCTAGGTAGCAGCACTGGCCCTTGTTCGGGCAGTGTCTGAGCTCATGGCGAGTTTTGACTCTAACCATCTTATACTAGCTGGGAAACATTATCCAACAGAACACTAAGCACGGTCGCTCTGGATAAGAGCGTCTGCTAAATGCCTTAAATGTAAATGTAAACTTTGAATTCTACCTGCTCATTTCTCATTGTGCTTATTTGAATTCCGATCAATTCATGAAACTTTTTTTTAGAATTGTTTTTATTACGAAATGCAATAATACACATATCAGTTTGCTTCAGTGCTAGGTCTCATTTATGCTCAACATACAGATATGAACGGAGCCTTCTGTCTGTACTCTGCATTTATTTAATCCGTAATTGTGCACATTCTCTGAAACCTTGTGGATATGGACAAAAGGGAGCCGTACCACCGGATATCGCAAGCAAGTACAAGCAAGAGGTTCATTGTCAGTTTCTCTCACTGGTAGCTTGTGTGAAAAGAAATCTCTGTCGATGTGTCCTAAGTATTTAATGGCCTCACAGACCAGCGTCATCATCAGTGCTGCCTCTTTCATAGAAGGTACATTATTGGACACACCTCCATCGTCGCCATGTTTGTTAAAACCATTGACCCTGGACTGCCGTCTAGTGCATGTACTGCTTAACAGCCATGAAATGGGCGTATATATTTTCATACATAGAGAGAAGGTATATTTAAAGGAACGCTAGGTAAGATTTGGGGGTTTGGAGACCTCTCTGGTGGAAATATGTATTTGCACACAATGTGTGGAAGAGCGTTTTGTAGCACTGGATGTACTTCACACCCCCACAAGTGGATGAATATGACTTTACGAGCATGTTGAAAGAGCATTCAAACTCATTTTGCTGAAGGATTTTTCATTTGACACCTGAAAATCACATTGGACTTGCTTTTTGAACCACCGCGTGTGACGTTAATACCTAAAGACGTGTGATGTGCTCCAAATCCATACAGCTGCCTCTGACTTTACAGGCTGGAGACTTGCAGTGGCTCATGAACTCCATTATTATTTTTCCATACTACTTTCATTTCAACAAACAATATTACTTTTATACTGCTTTAAAGCTATTCAGGGAATAGTATTTGACTATTTGAGTATTCATTAAGTTGCTTGACTTTAGCCTACTAGTAACAAAATACATAGCCTAGTTTGTGTTGTTGAGTTAATTGTATTGTGCCACTGTTTGCAGTTATTTTTGGAATTATTTATTTCAGTAATATAACATCACTTTTGTTGCAAATAAATGGGTTGAATTATGGTAATGTGATGGTAATATATTATTGTTTCCAATCAAATGAAACGAAAAACAAGGAATTCTCAACAGAACTATACAGGATTCCATAATAATGAAAAAAACAACGATGTAAGGAATTAATTTTGAACAAAATTAATATCTGAAATGCTTCATTTTCAAAAAACAGTGACAACATTTCACTGATCAGATATAATAGTCATGACTATAACTATAAATAGGAAATGACAGTTTGCTATTTTATAACATTTACTGTTTTTAAACACAGCATGTCACACTAACAATCTCATGTGTATAATATCTAACACAGTAAATTGTTTTCTTTATTATTATTGTTGTTGTTGTTGTTGTTGTTGTTGTTAATAATAATAATAATAATAATAATTTGTTTTTTCTCATCTTTTTCTCTGTAGCTTCGACTACATATATAAGTAAATAAATAAACAAAAAAATAAATATCAACTTAATAAAACCTTTTTGTTGTTACTAATACTGTTTCAGTGAAATTATTTCAATAAACCGTTAATTTACTCTGTGGTCTGATATATAATATTTCACTGATTATTTTTACTATGAGCGAATAACAGTAATTGAATGAAATGACACTTCTGAATGGTGTGTAAACTTAACACCCCTGTGGTAATTGGCATAACACCCAGCCTGGCTATAAGTCTAAATGTACAGAAATAAAACATAGTTTGGTTTAAATACAGCAAACGCTTCTTATGTGACATGAGAACTTTAGAACATAGTGTCAATGCCTTTCAAACAGCCAAAGCCACGCTAGGACAAGCATCCATTGCTCCGTCCCGTGCGTCAGAATTTCCTAGAAATAGTGAATCAGGTGGCTCACATCTCTTATCTCGGAGTGAGCCTGAGGACCCTGTGTAACTGAGAGGAAGATGGGTACTTCTCTTTTGTCTGCCCTCTGGACCCTCAAGCCCAGGAGCCCTGTGTCTGTTGCGGTGAATGACATTTTGAGTGAAGGAATGGAAGTTTGGTGTATTAGCACATACGCTCAGGTGAGCTGCTACAGCTGAGACCCAAATGTGAGCTCAGCGAATAGAAAAGGCACAGAGTTTTGAATGTTACGCAGGGAAAAACTTTTTTATTGTATTATTGGCATACAATTATTATTAAGTGCCTCCAAGTCGATTAAAGTGGCTTGTTTGTTCAATACATCCTGTTCACTTGGGTCTTTATTCTTCTGAATAGCTGGTTCAGGGTATTTCTGATTGGCATAGTGAATGGGATTTGCTGGAGTTTCAGTTTTTGCACTAAAGAAGGTTGGTTTATGAACCTAAACCGTCACCCATAAACGTCTTAACCCTGTTGGTAGGAGCTTGCAAGTTCCAACCATGGCGATGCCACAGTCATCCAGGCCAGGGGTCCTGGAGTGACACAGAAACAAAATGTAGTTTGAACGTGCCATTTGGAATTGACCTTTTGGTTTCACTTCAAGGCAACATCTTAAAGCAACAACACAAATAATGAGCCCAAATGTGGAACAGAATGTTGGCACCAGGGCAAAATAAGATCCGACAAACTAGTCTCTGCTGGTTTTCATTTAACTCCACAGACTCCCTAGAGTCCATGCATAGAAATGCATTCAATCCAACCTCCTCTTTTCCTCTGTCTCAGATCAAAGAGCCGGTGTGGAAATAGAAGGCACAAGTAGGTATTGTGTGCTCAGAGCACACTAATTCAGAATTGTGCTTTGGTCATTGTGTAGGCTAATCTGAATGGAAATGAACTAGATCTTAGTCATAGATTTAATCAGTCTTTGATCCCTACACTTGCGCAACTGGCCTCGATGCCTCTTGAGCAGAATTCGTGTCCGTTTCACCTTTTCATTAGACCACTGTTGTGCCCATACTTCCCCACTAATGACTTCGTGATGAGGCATTGTGACGAGATGTTGAGGAAGCGTGAATGAGTGCCTTTTGAGATGATGCATCTATTTGTCTAGATGTGTTGCCTTTTGTATCCTATAATGGGTAGGCGATAAGAGCAGGGTTGTGAGAATGCATGTTAGGATGCATGTCCTATTGGACTCTTCTTTTGGTAATTGACACGTTTTTACTGAGGCTGTGAATAATTTTAGATACTTAAGGATTTACTCCAAACCTGTGCCCAATAAAATGACTTGACCATTAAATGACTTCTATTTCATTCTACAGGGATAGAAACTCACTTTTTAGCCAAAAAATTAGATTTGCGATCAGGAATGCTCAGAGAATACATGGACCAAAAGAGAAAGTAAATTTTTTTTAGACATTAATGGGTGAACACAGTTAGTAACTGTGTGTGGTGGGTGGGGTACTGGGGGGTGGTTTATGTAATTCCTGTAAAATAGCTTAACACATTACTGTATGTATGTATGTGTATGTGTATGTATATATATATATATATATATATATATATGTATGTATATATAATATGTATATATATATATGTATGTATGTATGTGTGTATATATATATATGTATATGCACACACACACACTTTTTACTTTTACTCACACTTTTTACTTTTGACTGATCCAGTTTTTAATATATATATATATATATATATATATACACTTTTTACTTTTACTCACTACTTTCAAATAGACAAAATCTGTACTTTTTACTCACTACATTCTTAAAACAGACGTCACTTTAGTTTTAATGATCTATTTATTTTAATCTCTCTATTAATGTATTTTTTTTAACAGGCGATTCTATTCAGGCGCCTAATGAAGCGCAAATCGGAATCCTATTGGCTGTGAAAGGAGGGTGGGAGGGGGTGGAGTGAACCTGTGATTGGCTACTTTTATGACTTTCAGGCCCCCAGCAGTGCGGAGAACACATGGCTGAAAAACACAATCCTACAGAAAGCGACCGTTCAGTCAGCTGCGTGTGTATTAGTTTGTAACTGTCTAATGTTAACTTTCTGTGGTCTTCTCTGGACAGGAGTGTCCTTATTATGTAAATCCAGTCTTACTTAAAGGGATCTTAGCTCTGCTGTTCAGTATTGACTGTTAAAATGGAAATCAACAGTATATTTTAGGGGTGATTCCAACCATGTCTGTCTCAGTTTCTTGTAAAGGAAATGAAACATGTAAACGTGTTTGGATGCTCTATATCAGTGGATTTTTATGGATGATGCATGACATTCTAGTATAGATCACTGTGCATGCTCAGGTTTATGGATGTGCAGCTCTATTTTCAAATAATTCTTTTTTTAAAGAAATGATTTTACTTTTTTACTTCAAATACATTTTTGAGTGTGTACTTTTATACTTCTACTTAAAGAAGTTCAAATCATAGTACTGAGACAGCATTAGTTGTGTTGTCAGTGACCTTAGGCTCAGTGCCGATGTACAGAATTCTTCTGTTCTGGTCTTATTGGACCTTAGTGCAGCTGAGAAATATTTAAAGGTTTAAACTGCTGGCCAGTTCAGGGACGTTTGGAATCACTACAGGGTGTCGGGTCAGGACGCTTCTCTAATGCTTTACAGAGAGACACCACTAACTTGAATCCATAATGTGTGAAAGTGGGTGTGTGTGGTTCTAGAATAAACAAATATACACAAAGGCATACATGAGAATATGTACAAAATATTATATGACACCAGGAACAACGAATGCAGACACTATAATGCTTACATTGTTCTCTAAGACCATCATTTAAAGCATTCGCTGAGCAGATCAACTTAAAGCGCTCTATATGTGCATCACTGTGTACACAATTTTAACTTTAGTCATGACTGAAACTTCTCAAGCTTGGTGAACTTGTTGCTGCAGATGGCGTTAAACACTTTACACTGTGGTACACTTATAGCACTGTATGCAAACCGTACATTCAGAAATGGCACATTCAAGAGCAAGACAACATGCCATACCCAAAACCTCGACGAATACTTGCATTCAATTCAGTTCAACTTTATTGTCATTATACCAATACAGGGTTGTACAGTATAACAAAACACAGTCAGGCTCTTTCTCCAGTGCAGTTACAGAATATATGTGTATAAATATATATAAATACGCTAGTTCAAAGACAAATAGACATAGACAATGTGTGCAAACAGCACAGTACGTGTACAGGACATGTGCAAAGTGTAAGAGCAGTATCAGTTAAGTATGTGGTTGTAAACAGTACAGATATATAAAGTGTACAATGCAGGTAGGAGAAGCAGGTTTAATGTTCATTTCAATGTTGCATTTCCTCCACTCCACTAGCATCGAACAACACAGACCAACCTACAAACCCAGAATGCTCTGTGCTGCACTCCGATTGGCCGGAGGCACACAGGTAGGGGGACTGAACATGAACATGTCATTAAAAGGCAAAACTAAAGTCCCAAACAGTCCTTTTTAACAGCAGCCTTTGATGCTGTTGATGACCAGATTCTAATCCACCGTCTTGAACACTGGGTCGGCCTCTCTGGCACAGTTTTAGACTGGTTTAAATCATATTTAACAGACAGACTGTTCCTAGTTTCAATGGGAAATCACTCATCAAAAAAAATAGTATTTCTTGTGGAGAACCACAGGGGTCCATTTTAGGGCCTGTGCTTTGTTCCCTCTGGGTGATGTCATCAGGAAACATGATGTTAACTTTCATAGCTACGCTGAAGACACGCAGTTATACATCTCCATTCCTCTGGATAATCTAGACACGGTAGAAAGACTTAGAAGCTGTGTGTCACATGTTTCTCAGGGGAGTCACAGAATTTTCTACAACTAAATATAGAAAATACTGAAATATTGATTCTCGGTACTAAAACTCAGAGAACAGTGCTTTATGACAAACTCGGTTCTTTAGCTACTAATATAAAACCTGAAGTATGAAACCTGGGCGTGGTCTCAGACTCTGAGCTCAGGTTTATCCTGCATGTAAATGCAGTCACTAAAATAGCTTTTTATCATTTAAGAAATACTGTATCCCTGAAGTTCGGCCTTTTTGTCTCAGAGTGATGCAGAGAAACGTGTTCCTGCGTTTGTTACAAGCAGAATTGATTACTGTAATGCTCTCCTTACTGGGGTTCCTAAGAGAACCGTCTATCCCCTGCAACTCGTACAGAACGCAGCAGCTCGGATGCTAACAGACCCTAAACACAGAGCTCACATCACTCCTGTTCTGAAAGAGCTGCACTGGCAACTGTATCTATTAGAACAGACTTTAAAGTTCTGCTGCTGGTCTATAAGGCTCTGAATAATCTAGCACCTGCTTACATCACAGAACGTCTCTCTGTTTATGTTCCAGCTTGTGATCTTCTGTAAAATACAGGAGACATGGAGAGACTCTTTCAGTTACTCTGCTTCTAAACTGTGGAGCTCAGTTCCAGCTTCTATAGACAGTCGAGCTCAGTGTTCATGTTTAACACACACCTAAACCCGCATCTCTTTAACTCAGTGTTTAGTTAAAACTACATTAACATGGTATGTGTGTGTGTGTGTGTGTATGTGTGTGTGTGTGTATATATGTGTATATATATATATATATATATATGCACAGGTTCTATGCTCTACAAATAAACATTTATTATTATTATTAGGGATACTGGTGTAGAACATGCAGAATTTGTCTTTATGTTGTCACGTTCGTTTAAGCGTAGAATTAAAATAAAGATGTGCGTTTAGTTGCTGGTGGAACAAAACCTACTATCTCCATTTTTGATGAGTTCCAGTTTTAAACAGAATTTGAAAAGACCTGTTGCCCTTTACACTGTGAGTAAATTTCACCAAAAGATATAGCCCAAAATTACCTGGACTTACGTGATTTTGAAGACACAACGTCTTTAAGCGTTAATGCTGCCTTCACATAGTTACCCATGCCATGGGCTTTAGTGCACCTCAATACCATTACTGATGCTGGCTTTTGAACTTAATGTTGGCAACAACCTGGGCCATTATTTTATTATAATGTTCAGCTCTTTTCTGGATAATGACTAGAGGACACAACATCCAGTATTTGAATAGACGGTCTGAAAGGTTGACTCATCTACAATGACTACAATGCATGTTTCAACTGTGTATCATTCTCTTTTAGATGTACTTGAGCCCAGAGAAACTGGCAGCATTTGTGGATGCTGTTGACGTAAGACTTCAGAGGTCCATAGCAACGGTCTTATTTTACATTTGTGGATGCAGTGAAATGCATGTCTTGTTCAATGGCAGGGATAGTAACAGACCTTTAAAAGACGGTTACTGTGATGCTGTTTCTGAAAATACACGACTAGGATTTTACTTAGAATGGGGTTACACATTAAAAGTACGATCAGGGACGGGGAGGATCAGGTTCTGAACTTGTTTTAAAATCAGGAATTTTCTTCATAGTGTCTATACTTTCTGTACTTTATTGTTGCTGCAATGCTGTCACGCCTCTGGGTTTCCCTGACACCTCCGATCTCCCAAACTCCATGTGCCAGAGTTCATGATGTCGCTATCACATGTCCCAAACTGTCCAATCATTTTCTCGCCTGAGTATTGAATATCACACACCTGCATATCATTTCACCGCTAGCATTTAAACCCCTCAGACACACATGCACTGTGTGAAGTGTTGCCAAACCCAGTGTGCATACTGAGCGTTCTCNTCTGCGAAGTATTGCCAAACCCAGTTTACATACTGAGCGGTCTCTTTTGCCTCCTCTGGTTTTGACTTCTCTTTGGTTCTGTCTCTCTCTCTCTCTCTCTCTCTCTCTCTCTCGGTTCTCCCCTTTGATCTGGTTGCTGGTTTGTTTTGCCCTTCTGGTATTGACTTCCCCATTTGTTTACTGGTTTACGCTTTTGTCTTACTCCTTTGGATTTGTCTGCCTGTATCTCCTTGTAATGAGGGGAGCTCGGACACAGAGAGGGGATCCATTAGGTAGGGTTTATTCAACAAAAATATTAAAATGCCAAAAACGTGCAACACAAAAAGCAAAAAAAAAAAAGCACAAAGCTCAGAAGTTGTCAAAAAACAAAACAGGAATCTCAAAAATGACAAAAGCCCAGAAGGTTATTCAGTATGACACGAAGGTATTAGAAGGCTTACAGGAACTGAGAATGATAAGACAAGGACTAATACTAATACAACAGTCCCGTGGTTAATGTTCCACAAACACCTAGGGAAAGCAAAGGCTTTTTAAAGGGAGGGTTACCAAGCTGGGATACAGGAGCAGGTGAGAGGGGGCAGGTACAGGAGGGGCTCAGGTGAAAGGAAGCAGGAGCAAAAGTCATCAGAACTCAGGTGAGTTCGACCTCTGGTGGCCGGCGTGAGAAGCGTCCCGAGAGTGTATATCCTGAGACGACCTGACGCTCCTGCGCTCTGGTTCTAGATCCCTGCCTGCCTCTCTGGTTATTCTCTCTGCCTTGTCCCCTCGGTAGTGTTTGCCTGGTCCAGGCTGTTGTGCTTTATTACCAATCTGTCTAATAAATCTCGATTGACTTTTAGCTTGGTGTGCGTTGATCTAAATTTGTTCATCCTGACAAGTAACCACATTTTTCACATCCAAAATGGCAACCTTACAGGACAGGGAAAAACGCTCTTTGTATCTGTGTATGGAAATGTAATGAGATAAAATTCCAAGTAAGACTGGACCATTTCCATTGGTCTGTGTTCAAGTAAAGAGCATGTGACATTATAAACAGATATATGACACCAACAACATGGTGGGAGTAAGACAGCAGAGGGAAGGAGTCTAACTAAGCACGAGAATGTGCCGTGTGATGAATTTGGAGCCTCTATCTTGAACTTCCAATGAAGTAATTATAACCTGATCTGACCTCCTGATGTAGCTATTTGAAGTAAAAGTCTCCTGCTGGCTCTTTCTGAGGTTAATGAAATCTTGACAAATTATTTAGAATGGCCGCTGGCTATTAGATCAGCATTATTTTAGAAGAGCATTTGTCAGAACTTCAGACTTTTTCTGATGAAATTGCATCTGTTGGGGATGAAAGGTTGTCTGTTTAATCATCGTTAAGCTTGAGAATATCACACGTCATTAGGTTTATTACATCTGCTGAGTTGACTTGCCTTGGGAGGCTTCACCATGAGAAGAATGTTTCTTACTTACCGTGTTTGATCTGATGATCTTAGGTGAACCGTAGGTCTGAAAGAAGGATCTTGGAGAAACTCTTGACCAAACACATGAAGAAAGGGTGCAGGAAGAAGATGTGTACTATAGAAGGGTAGTTTCCTGTATGCCACTCTAAAAGATGATTCGAGTACGTCAACTAGCAATACTGCTGTGTCTAAAGCCCACCCGAGCAGCACACACTAAAATACCATTGCCGTGTTGGTAGGACTGCAGTGGTAGGAATGGTCCATCACCTAAATAATATCTGGTCAGCTGTGGTGGGAGTCCATTTCCACTGATGGATGAGCTAAACTAAATTCCTGTAAGGTCATAACTTAAACTTTAAAATAATCGCTAACACTTCAAGTAGTTTTTTATTGTCATTTCAACCATATACAGTGGTGTACAGTACACAGTGAAACGAAACAGCGTTCCTCCAGGACCAAGGTGCTACATAGAACAATAAATAGATTTACAAGACAATTTACAATATACAAAACAGCAAACAATAAATACAGGGAGGAGCAGATAGCCCACTGGGAGCGGGAGCAGTAAAGTGCAGTTATGTCCATTTTTTTAAAGATGAACATTGAACATTGTTTTTAGCAGCAGTTATGTCAATATATGGTATAAATGTAAACATTTTACTCCTTAAGTTTATGTGTAGACAGATTTAAAGGATGAGATTGTGTGTGTGTGTGTGTGTGTGTGTGTGTGTGTGTGTGCGTGTGCGTTCAGTCCAGTCACAGAAATGTGTGCAGTTATTCAGACCAGACTCTGGTTGTTAAGGAGTCTGATGGCTTGGGGAAAGAAGCTGTTGCACAGTCTGGATGTGAGTGCCCGGATGCTTCTGTACCTCTTTCCAGACGGTAGGAGGGTGAAGAGTGTGTGTGAGGGGTGTGTGTGGTCATCCACAATGCTGTTTGCTTTGCGGATGCAGCGTGTAGTGTAAATGTCTGTGATGGTGGGGAGAGAGATACCGATGATCTTCTCAGCCGTCCTCACTACTCGCTGCAGGGACTTGCGATCCGATACAGTGCAGTTCCCAAACCAGGCGGTGATGCAGCTGCTCAGGATGCTCTCGATGGTTCCTCTGTAAAATGTGGTGAGGATGGGAGGTGGGAGATTTGCCTTCCTCAGCTTCCGCAGGAAGTAGAGACGCTGCTGGGCTTTCTTGGTTATGGTGCTGGTGTTGAGGGACCAGGTGAGGTCCTCTGCCAGGTGAACTCCAAGGAACTTGGTGCTCTTGACGATCTCCACAGTGGAGCCGTCGATGTGTAGTGGAGAGTGGTCACACCTTGTCCTTCTGAAGTCAACAACCATCTCTTTGGTTTTGTCTACGTTCAGAGACAGGTTGTTGGTTCTACACCAGTCCGTTAACCGTTGCACTTCCTCTCTGTATACTGACTCGTCATTCTTGCTGATGAGACCCACTACCGTCGTATCATCCGCAAACTTGATGATGTGGTTCGAGCTGTGCTATTTACTGTAGCGTAGTGTTCATAAGGCTACATGACACCTACATAAGCTTGTTATGACAAAGTTAAGAGATACTTAAAATATCCCTCCAGTAAAAGTAGAAGGCCTTCCTTTAGATCTCCATTTGATCAAAAGTATTTGCCTTCAAATGTACTTACATGTATTCACAAGTTTATTGCCATATGCACAGTGAACTATGGGGAATACAGCACACAAGAAGCTGAGCGGGAGATGGAGGAGGACAGAAACAAAATCAGCTCCACAGCAACACCATTAACCAGAAAATAAACAAGTGAGATTTCATACTCACCAGCCAATACTTTTTAAGCCATAAACAACAATCGTTAAATATTGAACCGTGCTAGGGAGAGAACAATCAAAGCACTTATACCAAAGTTTGTTGGCCACGTCCCTAGGCAGGTATTTCCAGTAATACAAGGCTAGGCTCCTAGCTGAAGCACGTAGCGCATAAAAATTTATAAAGGCTTATCCTCTGTTGCATCACTCACTGCTGTATTGAAAACTGCCTCTAGAAGTAACCTCAGCCCAGGAACTGTGTCAGGAGCTTTATTAAAGGAAGTTCCACAGACAGCTGCACACAAGCCTCAGATCGCTGTGCACAGTGCCAAGCTTCAGCTGCAGAAAATTATGATGGGAAAACATTCATTGACTGCTTCACGACGGAAATGAGATGAGAACTAAATAAAAAGTAACATTTAAATTATAACTATGATAATGATAACTATGTTTTACACTTCTTTTTATCGCCATATAAAAACTAAATCATGTGGAAATGGACATTTATTTATTTATTTATTTATTTATTTATTTATTTATTGATTGGTATCTAATTGCATCCGCGTGTATTAGCCACACAGTCAAGTTATAACCCAACAAAAAATAACAAACGAATTCACCTGAAATTTCAGCAGAACCTTTTTGAAGGGGTTCATAATTTTGTATGCCAAATTGTTTTAATCCAACCCGAGTGCCTTAACAATACATTTTAGATAACTATGTGACATTTACAGCACTTTTATTGAAATCTAAAAGATGTTAAGCTAAATCAGCCAAGTCTTTAACTCTTGTGCTAATACCCATCAAGCTTTTTTTAAGAAAAGAAATAACCTCAATTGGCTGGCCAACTTTAAAAGGCAAACTATTTTATGTTAACAGATAACTAAGAAATCCCTGCTGAAATGACATTCTGAGGTAAAAGGTGTATGGCAGTATGTAGGCCTTTGGTTTAGTCTGTGGGTTTGAGTTAGCGGTTAGCTAGCTAGCTAACTCTTAGCTAACCTGTTTGATACCTTGCTAGTTATGTATTTTAATGGTGGCTGTGAGAAACACAGGTTAAAATTAGCATTAGCTGTTAGCTAGCTAGTGTTAGGTTTTTTAATACTATGCTAGTCCACTATGTGTTTTAATTGTGGTTCTGGTGAAGTAGCTGTGTGAAACCTATCTGAGTTAGCTCGATAGTTTGTTTTATGTTTAATTGTATTGTAATAGGGTTTGAGGGGAACCGAGCCAGTTGTTTGAACCCTAGTGTTATGTCTGAGCTCCCTTTAGTTACCTAGCCTAACTTTTTAGGTAATAGTTAATAGCTCGCTAGCACTGGCAAACTGAACTGAACATCATATTTTGCTGTTTCTCACCTGGGTGTAAATAGAATACATTGTCAATTACATCACGGTGCAAACAGTATGCATTGCTGCTTACAGCAGGGTACAAATAGCATCTGCCTTATTTTAATCCATTTATTTATTTAACTTTTGATCAGCACAAATGCACTTTTAAAACTAGGAGTACAACACTGTGCCGTGTGGTAGGCTATGTTTATGTTGATATGGCTCTCTCTTTAGCTGTGGTACCACAGGAAACAGCTGTACAAGTACAAAACAAAGATAACAAAACTAACCCTTAAGAGACATTTGAGTGCCTGCCTCTCAGAACTGTATAAAAAGGGAAGCTAATGCTAATTAAAGATTTATCGAGGCAGGCTGTCCACACAACTCACACTATGTGTTCTTATCTTAAAGGGCTGTTCACACGGAGTATGTTTTTATGGAAGAAGTCCATAACTGATGGACTGCAACACTTATTTTTAATCAAAACCTGATCTGTTCAATCAGAGCTTCAGTGTCAGGGTTTCTGCCCAAACAAAGGTGCGTCAGGATGGCGGAACAGAATTTTACTTGTAGCAGAGCACAGTAAGCTGACTATAAAAATGCAGAGGTGAAAGAAAGTATGTGGTGGAGCAGAGCTGAAAGGCCACCAATTGATGGTGAGTATGTTAGAGCAACTGTAAATAACTGTGGTTCATTCAGTCCCTTTTAATGAGAGGAGCAAACAAGCGAAAGCAGAGCCTCGAATTCTCTCACTGTCAGTACCTGCAGAGTAAGTCCATGACATTACATCTTTTAAAGCTGTCCAAGTTTTTTTAAGCGTTTAGAAGCTAGTAAACGAGATGTCCTTGCAAATTTGCAGATGCATATCATTTCCTGAACGCAGGTTTGTTTTTATTGTAGGCCTGTGTCTGTGGTCGGTAATTATTGCACTGCCTTTTCACCTCCGCGAGTTTTACATATTCTCTACAGGTCTGCAGTTATATCTGTATTTTTCTGTAGATAGACTTTCTTGTATATATTTCTTGCCTCATTGTAAAGTGAGATATATTTATCCATAGTGAACTGGACTATTTATAGTTTAATAGTTAATAATATTGCTCAGCCGGTACATACCCACTTAGGTTTCATACTGTACAGCCCTCTTTGTTTTGTTTTACTGTGCTGTATTGTGAAACTGCTACCGGCTGCTACATTTCCTTAGGGATCAATAAGGAATCCATCCATCCATCCATCCATCCATCCAATTTTGTGTGTCAGTAAAATGCCCAGTAGCAGTTAAAGGCCACTTTTTGAAGACCTCCTGATTATAGAAATGTAGCTTGCAAGACTAGAACTACAATAGAACTACAAAATAGAAGTCAACTTAGGACCACATTTTTACTACCACTCCTGCAAGATTTCATTGCGCTCCTGCAGAAATTCAGAACTGTTTGTCCTCTTCCCACTAGGTCCTGCCTGATTCCTTCCCCCAA
This sequence comes from Semaprochilodus insignis, assembly GCA_034552555.1. NCBI lineage: Eukaryota > Metazoa > Chordata > Actinopteri > Characiformes > Prochilodontidae > Semaprochilodus > Semaprochilodus insignis. The sequence continues at coordinate 1,501,802 of CM067477.1, forward strand.
CCTTAATGCTTAGTCCTTCTCACCACCCACAGACCCATATAGCAGTTTTATTAATCTGCACTAGTCACGACTGAAAACGACTTCTGTAATTCAGAACTGCCTTTAGTCCTCTTTATGACCATGTATTCACGTTTATGAAGGTCACCTCCCGTGGCTGTGGCTGTCTGGTTCGGCCAGTTCTGAAGCCTAGACCAATGCTATTCACTTGGTTCACATATTTGTTCACATAATTGGTTACTTGTATTCAGAATTGCCCTAGAACTTTAATTAGCTTTTAGCTGTTAGGTATTACTTATATGTGGCAAATACTATTAATATTATTGTCATTCATTTGCAGGATCTTTGTACATGTAATTGTTGTACCACCCCGGCCAACACTGTGCTGATTAACCCACTGCCCGCTCGCATGTGTGGCGCTACAAGACTTCCCTGCAATGCAGGATATTCTGGGGGTCTACAATGCACTCGACTACAAAGTCCACCTAATAAATTGGCAACCCTGTAAATACGTAAAAAGACATTTGGATTGGCCACACAATGTTAAGAATGGCCACTGTATCTGCAAGTGTATGCCAGACAAACATGTTTACAAATAAATCCATCCATACATAAGGAAATAAATTTCCCTATTTTTCCCAGAATTCAGTGTGTCAGAGCACAAGAGCATAACTCGACCAATTAATTGCTTCAGCTAATCCCATAAGATGTCTTGATTTAGACAGCGAAAACCTGTAATGAGTATTCCCAGGCTGATGTGACAGAACTGCAGTGTGGCTTAATTAGGAATCACATGTAGGGAAGAGGACATCACCTGGTATAAAAAAGCTTTCCGCGCATATCAAGCCAATTGGGAGGCTCCATCGTAACTAAAGACGGCAGATTAAACCGAGCTGGCAGTTGGAGGAGTCATTCACTGCTTTGCCTGATCTCACAGCCTTCATCCTCGTCAGTGTCTACAGTGCAGCTAATCACTGGATAAACTCCTAAGACTCAAATGTCAGCCACAAAGGGGTCCTGCCTATTAAATATACAACACCCCCCCCATTAGTGTAGGTGCATAAAATGCCAAAGACTTGACCTCTGACCCCCTTCTCACAGGTGTTAATCGGATCTCTCAGGAAGCCCCTCCTGCACTCCTTCGGAGGGAAATGAGAAAGCCTTTTTGTTGCCCTTTGAAGTAAAATAATGTCAGACTTTCAAGACGGGTAGGAACAAGAACAGCTGGTGACACGCCGAGACACCTGACCCTTTAGGGTGGGTTAGCTCTTGACGGGGCCTACAAATATTAGGAGCAGGTATTACTTGGGTGGTGGATCATTCTAAGCCCTGCAGTAGCACTGATGTGGTGGTGTCGTGTGACTGTGAGCTGTGCTGGTACAGTGTCCTGTCACCACTGATGAAGGACTACAGGATGACCAACACAATCTGTACAGCAGCAGATGAGCTATCGCCTCTGACTGTACATCTACAAGGTGGACCAGCAAGGTAGGAGTGTCTAATAGAGTGGACAGTAAGTGGACACAGGGTTCCAGCAGCACTGCTGTGTCTGATCCACTCACACCAGCACAACACACACTAACACCACCACCACGTCAGTGTCACTGCAGTGCTGAGAATGATCCACCACCCACATAACACCTGCTCGGTGGTGGTCCTGTGGGAATCCTGATCACTGAGGAACTAGGTGAATGAGGGCTTGCAAAGTATGCTAAGCAGCTTATAGTCTGTAATCGTAGAACTGCTGTACGAAGTGCACCTATATGGTAAGTAGAGCTGATAACTTGGAAAATGATGTAGATACAAGACAAGTGTGCCTAATAAAGTGCTGAGCGAGTGTAACTTTTGTAACTGTTAAAATACGTCTTTAAAGAATAACACACACACATTTCTGGGTAGACTTCCCTGCTGACAGAATTAGTTTAGGCCAGTGTAGAATTCATGCTGGTCCATACTGGTAAGTGCTGGTTAACCAGCAAAAACTTGCTCAAAACACAACAAACGACCAATGTGATGCTGGCAATTTGTTGTGTTTGTGCTGGTCAACAGGTTTTATTATCAGAGACTATAAGTGCTTTACAATAAATAGTATACAATTTCTTCTGCTCTTTGTGTGAAACCAGTAAAACCTCAAAGCAGCTTTATTTCAAATTCAGTAATAATAATTCAATAATAAAAAAAAAACGCATTGAGAAGGAGTTGTTGGAATCAAACTAAATGTGTGAATGTGTCACACTTCCGGGTCTTCCTGGCTCCTTCGCTCTCCTGGACTCAACTTCCCAGAGGGCTTCGGTCGATGACGTCACATCCGCGTGTTCCCGGTCGACCACTCAGCTTCGCTGCAGTTCTGAACCCAGCTGATGTTAATTTGCTTCTGTATTTAAGCCCCACATTCACACTTCCTCGTTGCCAAGTTTTGCCAACATTGTTGCACTCCTGAGCGTTTCTTACCTGTGTTTCTGATCTCTGGTTTTCACTTCCTTTGTTCCTGGCTACCTCTTGATTATCCCCTTATTGGCTTCATTGGTTTCTGGCTTTCGATCTCCGTTTCGCTTCACTGTTTATCCTCTCACTTACCCCTTCTAACTTGTCTGCTTCGCTGCTTGTCTCTTCTGGTTCTGACCTCTGCCTGTCCCTGACGCTGATTTACGCCGCTCCCTGTTTCATGTTTGGTCGTGTGTTGTTGCTTTGTCCTACTGCCTTGTTGTTTAATAAAGCCAACCTGACTTTTAGCTCTGCTCATGTCGGTTTGAGGTCTTTTTGTCTGACAGAATGTAATGATGACAGTATTCCAGTGAAAGAATAAGTTTGTTGGGGAAAGCTGTACAATTGAAAGTAGGCTGTGGAACCCTGTTGGGCCGCTTCTAGCCTGGATACAAGATGAGATATGGTTGGACATGGAGGCATACAGGTTCCGTATGGCATCTTGTGGCACCTTTACCACAGATGCTGCAGCTGGGCCTGTAGATCCCGCACGCTTGTAGGCTGCCGAAGCTGGCATCCCAGCTGGTCCCATAAACTGACGTTAACTGGCGATAAATCTGGCAGGTCAAGGAATTGTTACAATCTAGCAGACATATCCCTGGGAAACCGTTGCCATGTGAGAGCGAGCATTATCCTGCTGCGGAATGACAGCTGGAAGTCCTGCCATGAGAGGCAACACATGTGCAGACCATCCTCCGGTCACGTGTCATTGATCTGTTAGTGTCCCTTGTATCACTACTGAGGGTGACCGACTGTTGTATGCAATGGCTCCCCAGATCATCACACCAGCAGTTGGGGCAGTGTGTCGCTCCACAGCAAAGATAGGATTGAAGTGCTCAGCACGAGGTCTCCATACTCAAACCTGACTGTCATCGGATCCTAAACAGAACCTGAATTTGTCGTTATAGACGATATGATTCCAGTCCGTAGCAGTCCAGGTTTCTCGTTCACGACACCACTGCAGACGATGTTGATGGTGGCTGGCTGTCAATGGCAGGACATGTAATGGGCGACGTGACACCAAATTTCCTTCTGCTAAGCGCCTGGAAATGGTCCAGGCACAGACAAGGGGTGTGTAATGAAGGTGCCACCTGTGTCTGGATGGTGGACAAGGAACTGGGGAACTGCTCATGCTTGCTGGCAGATCAAATGATCCTCTATACTGGTGTTCTGTCTGGGCCGTCCGGAGCCTGTTCGCCGTGTGTGTGTGCCCTTACGTAACCAGATCACACCCGTAATCATTTACATATCTCCCTGAGACATAACTGAATTGCCGACATTTGCAGCAATCCAGCTTTTCTATCTGGGTGCGTTATTTTTTTTTCGACGAGTCCAATTTCCGCTTCAAAATGCTGTTCTGGACAGCTAACATGTTCAAGTTATTTTGTCTCTTTCACTGAAACACAGCATTCACTGCATGTAGAGCTGTGTTCTGTCAGTCCGACTGAAGGTCTTTCTATAATGAAAGCTTCGTTATGTATGCAGCAAAACTAACATGCAAAGGTCAAATAGGTATGATTGGAAATAAAAGGCTTTCTTCCTTTAGCTCGTTATGATTGGCGATCCTAATGTTTTCAGTTTTGTTCATGTTTTTTAACGATTTAATGAGTTATAAGGCTCGAGGCTGAGTCACGGGTCATTCAACATATGTCTGGAGTGCAGCACGAGTCTCCGTCTCTGTTTCATCTTGTGTGACCAGTACTCACACTGATCCAATATTCCTGCTTTCAAAAGCTACTAAGCTTTGTTATATTATTGAAGGTCAGCATTTAAAAGCTCTTCGTTCTTTTAGCATCTGCTCCTCTTTCACTACTGTCAGAACTGATTTAAGACTTGTCTGTTTTTGGAAACATTTCTCTTCCTGTTTTACTGCTTAGTCTCTTCATTTGAATACATATGTAAAGCAACCTCAAGACTGTAAAAAGTGCTATAAAATCGTTATTATTATATTATTATTATTATTATTATTATTATTATTATTAATATTAATTATTATTAGTAGTAGTAGTTGTAGTTGATGTAGTAGTAGTAGTAGTTGTAGTAGTTGTAGTTCTAGTACTAGAAGTATCAGTTGTAGTAGTAGTTGTACTTGATGTTGTTGTTGTTGTTGTTGTTGTTGCTGTAGTAGTAGTAGTAGTAGTTGTAGTTCTAGTACTAGAAGTATCAATTGTAGTAGTAGTAGTTGTAGTTGATGTTGTAGTAGTAGTAGTAGTTGTTGTAGTAGTAGTAGTAGTTGTTGTTGTTGTTGTTGTTGTTGTTGTTGTAGTAGTAGTTGATGTAGTTGTAGTCGTAGTAGTAGTTGTAGTTCTAGTACTAGAAGTATCAGTTGTTGTAGTAGTAGTTGTAGTTTACAACCCCATAGGAAGAAATGCACAGCTAATGACAGCACACATATGAGTTTGTGTTATTTCAGAATAGATTTCTTAAAGGTTTGGTTTTTGACCCACCGTTGTCGTTGTCCAGTTTTTTTTTTTCGTTTTGTTGCAGGCAACTGATATCAGATCAGTGCCATCTCTACCTAAAAGTGATTGTAATCTGTGCTATTTTATGTGTGTGTGTGTGTGTGTGTGTGTGTGTGTGTGTGTGTGTATACAGTATGTGTGTGTGTGTATATATATATATAATCTGTCTATATATGTATAGAAATGAATGATGCCAATTGACCAAGCAATTCCACCTACATTTGAAAAATTGCCGCTTAGTTTCATTTAGTGCAGCAAATGGTATCCATCGTCTCCACGGTTCATAAAAATACATTCCAAGTTTAAAATGCAGTTAAGACTGGCTATCTGAATTTGTATTGTCAAAGCCGGTTCTTGATGGTCTAGGTTGTTGACAAGCTGGACGTTCCCTAAAGATACCCTATTGCTAGTCAACTGGCTGGTTAAGCTGGTGGATCAGCATATGGTATGTTTTCATTTGAGTTAGATAGTTTAGCTACTCTCCCAGTATGACCAGTTCTGTCATGCTGACCATGCTTATTGACCAGCTTGATCAAACTGGTCCAGCTAAACCATCTAATAAAAACATACCCTGTGATAGTAAAGCACCAAACCACCACCAAAATCAGCCTAACCAGCTTGAGTTGGTCAAGCAGTTGTTTTTTTTTTCTCAGCAAGTGTTTTTGATAAACAATCTATTTCTCATTTTGGAGGAAAGAAATGAAATGATCGTTTTTCACTGAAAGTAAAGAAAAAAGCTGTTTTGAAAACACTGGCATGCTGATGCTGAAGATATCACTTGATGTTTTATTAAACCTTTATTTAACCGGTCTAGCCAATTAAGACTGAGGTGTTGTTCACATCCTGGAGAGCTCCTGACATGTACATGACTTTTCATTAGCGCTGAAACAAGTGTTGTGGGCCACATGGTGGAGTTAATAAGATGCCTGTCCTTGTTTTGCGTTGCATGTTGCAGGATTTTGTGTAGTCCTAGGAGAGATGCTTGTACATTAGGGCCTCGGAGAGGAAGAGAACAGATCTTTGGGGGAGGCTATTAATAAATAATTAGCATTTGGGAACTATTAATTTGTAATTCAGTCACATGAATAATCTATGCACCTGGGGGCTGCTGGTAAATGGAGGTATCAAGTGTGTTAGTGATGCACTTCATCAGACTGGTCTGTATTCGTTATGTTATGCAGATAGTTGTGTTGGTTGTGCGTCCACTCTGTTATTAGATTTATTGTTACCTGTGTTCTGATGCCTTTATCCGTAGCTGCTTTGTAATGTAGTTACAATGCGTTTGCACAGATGGGTTTGTTTATGCGTATGTGAAAGAGAGAGTGGGAGAGAGTGGGAGCGTGAGAATCATGTTTTCATTTTTCCCATGGTGCTATCTTGCAAAATTTATCTCCAGTTGCCTTTTTTCATCTTTCCCAAAGTTGAAAAGACAATTTCAAAGGAGTAGAGAGAAAGGGTAACATGAAAGGAAATAAGGCCCATTGCTAGTTTTCATTTGGATAGATTACCATTGCTGGAGATGAATGGGATCTCGAGAGCTGTCTTCCGCCACACCTGCTGAGATTCTATGGCCAAGTGTGTGCTCTTGGTTGATAAGCTGCAACATGCGCTAAAAGCTTTTTCCTTTTTACACTGGTTTAGAACACACATTAGAAGATTTGTGGATGCTCACGCCTCAAGTCTTAGGAAGACGCAACACGCTTTCTTACATATGTCTAAAACACCATCTCAGCCAACAGCCAAAACAACAACATCATCAAGGCAAGGAATGACCTGAAAGTAGCCCAGAACGTGTTTGTGATGTGAGGTATCTCAGAGTTTAAGTATTTGAGCTAAGTGTATAAGTTAACCTGAATCAGTGCAGTTAGCTACTAGTTCCCACTCGTTCTACAGTAAAGCACCTCTTCGTTTTTCAGCAGCAAGCGTATTAAACTGAAGCAGAAAACTACGGTGGCCGAGAAGTGCAAAACAAATTAACATTTCAGAAAACAAAATTACAAAAATAAAAATAAATTTACAAACAAAAAAAATTACATTCAAGAAAACAAAATTACAAACAGCAAAAACAATTTTACAAGGGCAAAAAAAAAAATTACATTTCAGAAAACAAAATTAGAAAAATAAAACAAATTTACAAGACGTGAAACACGTTTACCAGTACTGAAACACTTTTACAAACTGTGAATTCTGAGGGAAAGAGCGAGTCTAACACACAGGATGTGCTTGTAGCAGACCCTAGCTAGCTAGCGGGTTCTCCACTATAGCTAGCGTTACAGCCCACTTACCTTCCTTAACATTTCCAGCTCTAAGTGGTTTAGACGTCACCTGTTCATCTCTTACTTCCACTCACTCTACCACCGCCAAACAGTTTGATTGACAAGGGTCCGCAACAAGCACCTCCTGTGTGTTAGACCCGCCCTTTCCGTCAGAATTCGCGGTTTGTAAAAGTGTTTCGGTACTGCTAAAAGTGTTTCACATCTTGTAAATTTGTTTTACTTTTGTAATTTTGTTTTCTGAAATGTTCATTTGTTTTGCACTTCTCGGCCACTGTAGAAAACCCTCCACAACTGTCTCCATCACATTGTAGTTTTTTCTCCGTTTTATAATCCAGGTCATCCCAAACACATTGAGTGGTGTTGAATTCTGGATTCTGGTGTAGTCAGTCTATTGTTTTGAGAACGGCTTCTTGACAGCTACACATTCTTTCAGACCCATAGAGTCACAGTTACTTGATGGACAGAAGATTTTTGAAATCTGAAGCAAGAGAGGACCTTCATTGAGTCCAGTATCTCAAAGCTGAAGGTACTGTGTATCTGATGAGGACAGTTTTGGTGGTCTGCTCGGTCTTGCATGGTTTTTAGGGGTCCCGTTTTTTCTGTATCTTAATATTTTTTGAGCACCAGTTGAGGTTCTTTCATTTCCCGCTTCCCTATACTAGTACATAGTCTTATATATAATCAAGGTAAAATACAGGGAACCTTGCAGGGACTGGGACCCCCTATTTAACCTCTGTGTCTACCTGAATGTCTCAGAATCAAAGGTCGGAGGTCTTACTGAGAGTCTGGTGGAAAGGATGAATTGTTCGTCATTTCACAAATAGAAGATAAAAGAGGAAATATGTAAAGCCTCCATTATTGCATGGAAGACCACATTACCAAACTAGAAAAGAAGAGCTTCCACTGAGCATCAATAAGTGAGTGAGCGACCAGTCAGCGCATAAGTAGCTAGCCAACATGGGACCCCCAAATACCAGTGGGTATTTTACACACTGCATATGATGTTTCTCTCATATATATATATATATATATATATATATATATATATATATATATATATATATATAGACAGATAGATAGATAGATAGTTATAGATATGGATATGGATAAAGATTTAACAAATAAAGGGTCTTCCTGACTTCTGCACAGTACTGTATATAAGCCTACTTACATTCAAATATTAAAACTGACTAGATTTCATTTTAGTCGCTCTGGTTTAAAAGTAAACCATTAATAACTGTCCATTATAATCAATTTATTTAAGTAATTGTACTTTATTACTAAAGTTTAATTTTGGATGGTTTGTAATTTACTTGAGATTCATTAATATTTTGACTGCTTGTATTTGTATTTTACTTAAATCCATTTTCAAGCAAAAAAAAAAAGGTTTAGTCTTTACATTTTCATTTTAAAAAGACCAGATTCTTATTTTTCTCTTGTCAGTTCAGTCAACTTTTGTTTTTTGAAACAGCCAACCAAATTCCTCTCAGTGTAAAATAAAACTGCTAACTTTTTAAAATGTATTATGAATTAATTTATTTATTTGCAATGATGATGTAATAGTCATACTTTCAGTTGAGTTTAGTTTTTCTACTTTTCCACCTTTTGTTTTCAGATTATTCCAAAAAACTTTGTGCCCTTGTACTTTTTATCCACAGCAGTTTTTCTAATTAACCCAATTTAGAGTAACAGCATGAACCAGTCAAAACCATGAACTAGACAACTCTGCACATAACTACTTTCTCACAGCTTCCTCTGTGGTTTGGGATATTGTCCCTTGCCCTCAGCAGTACTCTGAACCCTTAAAACCTGTGAGTCATAGTCTTCGTCAACAAACATCATAATGCCTCTGTTGATCCTGAGAAGTTATGAAGGTTGTGCCCGCCAATCTTTAGGATCGAGCTCCTGCTGGGTTCTCCTCCCTCGTACACCACATGAAATGCCTCCATTCTGTCGTGTCTCTGGTGACAAGTTAACTGATAGGGCTGTTTTGCTGGCAGATGTTCAACAC